>OZ012706.1:44024915-44168513 GCA_963942595.1 Cylloceria caligata
ATCAAAATTTAGTTATTTTAATATTTTTATTTATAATTATTAAATTTCCTTTAAATAATTTAAATAATTGAGTTATAATTTATTATATTTTTAGAATAGATTTTTATTCATTAGGAATAAATTTATTGAGTCTTTGAATTTTTATGTTAATAGTATTAGTAAGAGGGGATAGTTTTTTAAAAATTAGTGGGAGGGTTTATAGATTAATAATAAGTTTTTTATTATTTATATTAATTTTATGTTTTTCAAGAATAAATTTAATTATTTTTTATATTTTTTTTGAGTCAAGGTTAATTCCAATTTTTATATTAATTGTAGGTTGGGGGGGGCAAATTGATCGGGTTCAAGCTGGGATTTTTATAATAATATATACTTTAGTTGGTTCAATGCCAATATTTGTAATTATTATTTATCTTTATGTATTAAATAATTCATTGATATTTAATGTTATAATTATTATTCATTATAGATTTTGAGTTTATTTTTTTTTAATTTTTGCTTTATTAGTTAAAATACCTATATATTTTATTCATTTATGACTTCCTAAGGCTCATGTTGAGGCTCCTATTATAGGATCTATAATTTTAGCTGGTGTAATATTAAAGTTAGGGAGGTATGGGTTATTACGAATTATATTAATAATAGTTGAATTAAGGATTAAATTTAATAAATTTTTTATAATAATTAGATTATTAGGGGGATTAGTAGCTAGATTGGTTAGGTTAAATCAGGTTGATATAAAAATATTAGTTGCCTATTCATCAATTGTACATATGGGTTTATTAATATCGGGGATAATAACTTTATTTAATTGAGGGGTTTTTGGGGGTTTATTGATAATAATTGCTCATGGAGTATGCTCATCTGGAATATTTTGTTTAGTAAATATTAGGTATAATCGGACTAAATCTCGAAGTTTGTTTATTAATAAAGGTTTAATTAATTATTTTCCTTCATTAAGGTTAATATGATTTTTAATATGTTCTTCAAATATATCTTTTCCTCCTTCTTTAAATTTATTTAGGGAAATTATATTATTTAATTCTTTAATTATATGAAGAAAGTTAATAATTTTAATTTTGATAGTATTAGTTTTTTTTAGAACTTGTTATACAGTGTATTTATATTCTTATAGGCAGCATGGAAAAATTAGATTAATTAGTCATTCATTTATAGGAATTAAAGTTTTAGAGTTTATATTAATATTATTACATTGATTACCTTTAAATTTATTATTTTTAATAATGTTTATTTATATATAAAGTTTAAATAGTTTATTAAAATATTAATTTGTGGGATTAAAGATATGTATTTATATATTTTAAATAATGATTTTTTTTTTATTTATTTATTTTATATTTTTATTAATAAGAGTAATTTTATTTATATATATATATATTAAAATTAATAAATTAGAAATTTTTTATGAGTTTGAGTTAGTAAAAATTTCTTCAGTAAAGTTAGAATTATTTTTTTTTTTAGATTGAATAACTTTATTATTTATTAGAGTTATTTTATTAATTTCTATGATAATTATTTTATATAGAATTGAGTACATAATAAGTGATTTTAATATTAATCGATTTATATTATTAGTAATATTATTTGTGGTATCTATGATATTAATAATTTTAAGGCCTAGAATAATTAGAATTTTAGTTGGATGAGATGGGTTAGGTTTAGTGTCTTACTGTTTAGTAATTTATTATCAAAATGAAGTAAGGTATAATTCTGGTATAGTAACTGTATTAATTAATCGTATTGGGGATATTATAATTTTAATATTAATTGGAATATTAATTTCTTTGGGGTCAATAAATTTTATGTTTTATGAATTTTTGGATAATTTAATTTTATTAATAGTAATTTTAGCTTCAATTACTAAAAGTGCTCAAATTCCTTTTTCTTCTTGGCTTCCTTTAGCTATAGCGGCTCCTACCCCTGTTTCATCATTAGTTCATTCATCTACATTAGTTACAGCAGGGGTGTATTTGTTAATTCGATTTAATAATTTAATAAGAGAAAGATATTTAATGAAGTTATTAATGATTTTGTCTATTTTAACTATGTTTTTAGCGGGAGTTGGGGCTAATTATGAAGTTGATTTTAAAAAGATTATTGCTTTGTCTACATTGAGACAATTGGGGGTGATGATTTTTTGTTTATCTTTAGGGGTTCCAGAAGTTTCTTTTTTTCATTTATTGACTCATGCTATATTTAAGTCTATATTGTTTATATGTAGAGGTGTTATTATTCATAATATAATAAGGTATCAGGATATTCGTTTAATTAGGATAATTTTATATAATATGCCTATAGTTAGACTATTTTTTAATTGTGCAATTTTATCATTATGTGGTATTCCTTTTATATCAGGATTTTTTTCTAAAGATTTAATTTTAAAGTTATATTTAATAGGAATAATAAATAAGTTTTTTATAATTATGTTATTTATTTCAATAGGACTAACAATTATGTATTCTATACGAATTGTATATTATTCTTTTATTAAATTTCCTCAAATAATAGTTTTTATTGATTTTAATAGATTTAATAGAATAATATTAATATCTATATTTTGGTTATTTTTATTTTCTATTATTATTGGTTTATGTTTTAGTTGATTAATATTTTCAATAAAAAATTATATTTATATAGAATTAGGAATAAAATTAATAGTATACATATATTTAGTATTAGGGGGGATGATAGGAATAATTGTTCCTAAATTATTTTTAATAAAAAATTTTTTAATTAATTTAAGTTTATATATAAAATTTTTTTCCATATTATGATTTATACCATTATTATTTGGAGTTATCAGGAGTACAAATTGAAAATGCGGGATTTTTTTCTATTTTTGAACGTTTATTCTGAAAAAATGGTAACAAATGAATTATTCAAAGTATTGTCCATCGCTAGCCACAACTTTTTCCCATCTTTCTGGCAATTTACGGATACCGTCGCGAAAAAATTCGGCCGGCTTGGCTGCTATCCAGTCATCGACCCATTTTTGGGCTTCTTCGTAAGAATGGAAGCGCTGGTCAGCTAGGCCATGTGTCATCGATCGGAAAAGGTGGTAATCGGAAGGAGCAATATCTGGGCTATACGGCGGGTGGGGTAAGACTTCCCATTTCAGCGTTTGTAGGTATGTTTTGACCGGCGCTGCAACATGTGGCCGAGCGTTGTCATGTTGCAAAATTACTTTGTCGTGTCTTTGCTCGTATTGTGGCCGTTTTTCTTTGAGTGCGCGGCTCAAACGCATCAATTGAGTTCGGTATAGTGCTCCTGTGATGGTTTCGTTCGATTTCAATAGCTCATAATCCACCACACCCAGCTGGTCCCACCAAATACAGAGCATGAGCTTGGCGCCGTGAATATTTGGTTTGGCCGTCGATGATGATGCATGGCCGGGGTAACCATATGATTTTTTGCGCTTCGGGTTATCGTAATGGATCCACTTTTCATCACCAGTGACAATGCGATGCAAAAAACCCTTCCGTTTTTGCCGTTCGAGCAGCAGTTCGCATGCAAAAAAACGGCGCTCGACGTCTCTCGGCTTCAGCTCATACGGCACCCAATGTCCTTGCTTTTGGATCATTCCGAGGGCTTTTATACGATGGGAAATGGCTTGTTGTGTCACTCCCAATGAATCTGCGAGCTCTTGTTGAGTTTGACACGAGTCTTCATTGAGTATTGCCTCCAATTCAGCATTCTCAAACTTTTTCACTTGGCCCGGCCGCTCTTTGTCCTCAACGTCAAAATCACCACTTCTAAACCGCACAAACCATCTCTCGCACGTTGAAACCGATGGAACATGACTCGGATAAGCCTCGGAGACCAATCGATGTGCTTCAGCAGCACTTTTCTTCAAATTAAAGAAGTAAATTAAAACTTCCCGCAAATGCTGTTTTGTTGGCACGAAACTCGACATATTGAGAGCTCAAAAAAACTATGAATTTGACACTGCGACAAATTGACACATACTGAAAATTAAAGCTATAAGACGTAGCTTTGACATGAACATAGTCACAGTACTGCCTGATGCGTATAGCGTTAGTAACGCCATCTGTTATCAAACCCGCATTTTCAATTTGTACCCCTGATAATATTTATAAAATTATAAAATTTAATCAATTAGTGATTTATTATGGGGAGTTGGGATGAAATGAGTATTTTATAAGGTCTAATTTGGTATTTTTTGTTAAATTGCATATAAATTATGATTTATTATTTCGTAATTTTTTATATTTATTAATTTTTTTTTTGTTATTTAATATTATTGTTAATAATTATATATTTAAATAGCTTAATTTAAAGTTTAATATTGAAAATATTAAGATGATTTTTTTTTAGTCTTTAAGTAAATTTTTAATTTATAAATAAATTATTTATTAATTTTATAATGAAAATATAATGTTTTAGTTTAAACTATATAAATTAAAAATAAAAATGGATTTTAACCATAAAATATAGAAGTTAGAAATTTCTTATTGTTTATACTTATTTTATTTAATTGGATTTTGTTAATCAATAAAATTATTAACAATAATTTACCTCTTTTTTGGTTTCAATTAAATTTAAGGGTTAATTAACCATATTTCAAGTCGAAATTGAACTCATATATTATGATTCTTAAATGAATTAAGATATATTGATTTAATCAATAAAATTTAATTGCAAATTAAAAAAAATATCCTATTATTTTAGTCATTTTAAAGCTCCTTCATTTCATTCTATATAAATTCCTAAGATTAAAATAGTAATAAAATATAAAGTTAAATTTTTTCAAATTTCAGGGGATCTTTGTATGTAAGAGGGGATTATAGGTAAAAAAATTACAATTTCAATATCAAAAATTAAAAAAATAATTCTAATTAAATAAAATTGGATTGAAAATGGGAGACGAGATGAGGAAAATGGATCAAATCCGCATTCAAAAGGTGAAGATTTTTCTCGATCATTAATTTTTTTTTTCGAGATTAAGAAATTAATTATTATTAAGATTAAAGATACAATGAAGAATAAAATTATTAGGATTATTAATATTATAATTATTTACACTATATATTTTATAGGTTTTTTAATTGGAAGTTAAATGTATTCATTTTACTATGTAAATTAATTTATTAATAAATTAAAATATAAACAAATAATCAAATAATGTCAACGAAATGTCAATATCAAGAGCTAGTTTCAAATCTTAAGTGGTGAAAATTCGAGACTTGAAATTTAGATATTTTATAGGCTCTAATGCAGATAAAAGTTGTTCCAATTATTACATGAATTCCGTGGAATCCAGTAATTATAAAAAAAGTAGACCCATAAATTGAGTCTGATATAGTAAAAGAAGCTTCTAAGTATTCGTAATATTGTAGATAAGTGAAATATACACCTAATATAATTGTGTATTCAATAGAATTAATAGTTTCATTAAAGTTTTTATTTAATAATCTATTATGACTTCAAGTAATTGAGATTCCTGATGAGAGTAAGATGATAGTATTTAGTAATGGGGTATTATATGGATTAAATGATAGAATATATAATGGCGGTCAATTATTACCAATTTCAATTCTTGGGGATAAAGATATATGAAAAAATCTTCAAAAAAAAGAGATAAAAAAAAAAATTTCTGAGATAATGAATAAAATTATTCCTATTTGAATTATTTTTATTACATTAATAGGGTGTCTTCCTTGAAGAGTTCTTTCACGAAATACATCTCGTCATCATTGAATTAAATTTAGTGTTATGGAAAAAATTCTAATGATTAATAAATTAAAATTAAATTCATGGAAAAATTGAATAGAGCTAATTAATAAGTTTATTATTATAATTGAGGTTAATAAAGGTCAAGGGCTAGGGGTAACTAAATGAAATGGGTGGTTGTGGGAGTTATTAGATTTAGTCATAATTTGTTTCCTTTGTGTATAAAGATGTTAAAATTATGAATACATAAGATTGAATGATAGAGACTCTAAATTCTAGAATTAATAAAATAATTTGAATAGTAATAATTAATATTTGTAATATAAAATTGGATTGGGAGGCTCTTTGTCTTAAAAGGGTAAGTAGTAAATGACCCGCAATTATATTAGCAGTTAGACGGATAGATAGAGTTCCAGGGCGAATTAAGTTTCTAATTGTTTCAATTATAACTATAAATGGTATTAATAAATTAGGTGTTCTAGGGGGGATTATATGAGAAAATATAAAGTTTATATTATTTGTTCATATAAATAATATTAATCTTAATCATATAGGTAAAGAAATTCTAATTGAAAAAATTAAGTGTCTAGATCTAGTAAAAATGTAGGGTATTAATCCTATAAAATTATTAAATAAGATAATTATTATAATAGAGATTAAAAAAATGATGTTTATTCAATTAAATTTATTAGTAGTAAGAATTTTTAATTCTTTATAGATTTTTATAATTACTGTTTTGAATAGTATTTCAATTCGAGAATGTAAAAATCAGTAAAATATAGGATTTATTAATAAATTAAATATTATAGATGTTCAATTTATTTCATTATTTATAGAGGTTGAAGGATCAAAAATTGAAAATAAATTTCTTATTATTTTAATTTTATATTTAACTTAAGGAATAATTTAAGTTGGCCTAAAATTTTCAAGTTCATAGGAAGCTAGATTTTTTAAGAGTATTTGATTTTAAGGTTGGGGTATAATTAATAAAATAAATATATGTTGAAGAGTATAATAAAGTTAATGAGGTTAAAATAAATAAATTTATTCAGTTATAAGGAGCTATTTGTGGGATAAAAAAAATATTTTATAATAATTTTAAATTGACAATTTAATGTTATATATTTTAACTAATTTTTTCATTAGAAGTATTTATTAATATACTATAATATGGTTTAAGAAACCAGTACTTATTTTTCAGTCATCTAATGAAAATAGTTTTAATCAATTAATGAAATTTATATTTGAAGTTCTTTCTATAACAATAGGTATGAAGCTATGATTTATACCACAAATTTCAGAGCATTGGCCAAAAAAAATTCCTGGGCGGCTAGAAAATAAATTAGTTTGATTAATTCGGCCTGGGATAGAATCGATTTTGATACCTAATGAAGGTAAAGTTCAAGAATGAATGACATCTATCGATCTTGTTAAAATACGAATTTGGGAATTAAATGGAATTACTATTCGATTGTCTACATCTAATAATCGAAATATATTTAAGTTATTAGATTTAATTATAAATGAGTTGAAATCAATATTTTTGAAATCTGAGTATTCGTAACTTCAGTATCATTGATGTCTGATTGATTTAATTGATAAAAGGGGTAAATTAATTTCATCACTTAAATATAAAATTTTTAGTGAGGGTAAAGCTATGTAAATTAAAATGATTAATGGGGTAATAGTTCAAATAATTTCTAATAATTGATTTTGTAAGATAAATTTATTTGTTAATTTATTATTTATGATAGAATTAATAAAGTAAATGATAGAAGAGGTAATTCTACATAATATTATTATGGAATGGTCATGAAAAAAAATAAGTTGTTCTATAAAAGGAGAATTGGCATCTTGTAGATTAATTATTGATCATGTGCATATATTCTAAAAAAAGGTTTCTTTATAAATGAGGTTTAAGTTCATTGCACTAATCTGCCATATTAGAATTTAATTTAAAATTATAGGGATTTCATTATATCTATGATTTAGGGGGGGGGTATTGATGATTTCATTCAATCGATGAATTTATGTGAGATGAGAATAAAAATATTCGTTGAGCTGATATTCTTTCTCAGAGAATATAAATAAAATAAATAATTCTTATTAATGATAATATAGATCCAGTTGAAGATAATGAATTTCATGTAGAAAAAGAATCTGGATAATCAGAATATCGTCGAGGTATGCCTCTTAAGCCTAAGAAATGTTGAGGGAAAAATGTAGTGTTTGTGCTGATAAATATAGTAATAAATTGAATTTTTAGTCATTTTTTGTTTATGGTTAATCCTGTTATTAGTGGGAATCAGTAGATAAATGCTCCTAAAATTGTAAATACAGCTCCTATAGATAGGACATAGTGAAAGTGTGCTACTACATAATAAGTATCATGGAGAATAATATCAATAGATGAATTGGCTAAAATAATTCCTGTTAATCCTCCAATTGTAAATATAAAAATAAATCCTATAGATCAAAGATTTACTGGGTTAAAGATTATTTTTATTCCATGAGTTGATGCTAATCAACTAAAGATTTTAATTCCTGTTGGAATTGCAATAATTATTGTGGCTGAAGTAAAGTAAGCTCGAGTATCAATATCTATACCGATGGTAAATATATGATGGGCTCATACAATAAAACCAAGAAATCCAATGGTTAATATTGCGTAAATTATTCCCAGTCTACCAAATGTTTCTTTTTTTTTTCTATTATTATAAATTATGTGGGAAATTATACCAAATCCTGAAAGAATTAAAATATAAACTTCAGGGTGACCAAAAAATCAAAATAAGTGTTGGAATAAGACAGGATCTCCTCCTCCTGCAGGGTCAAAAAATGATGTATTTAAATTACGGTCAGTTAGAAGTATGGTGATAGCACCAGCTAATACAGGTACAGCTAAAAGTAATAAAATAGTTGTAATTTTGATTGATCAAATAAATAAAGATAATTTTTCTATGGATAAGTTTTTAGGGCTTATATTTATAATAGTTGTAATAAAATTTAAAGCTCCTATAATTGATGATATTCCTGCTAAATGTAAAGAAAAGATAGTTAAATCTATTGATATGCCTTCATGATTAAGGTTTGATGATAATGGGGGATAAATTGTTCATCCTGTTCCTGTTCCTTGATTAATGATGTTTCTAAATATTAATATTAATAGGGAGGGAGGTAATAGTCAAAATCTTATATTATTTATGCGAGGGAAAGCTATATCTGGGGCTCCTAATATTAAAGGAACTAATCAATTTCCAAATCCTCCAATTATAATTGGTATAACTATAAAAAAAATTATAATGAAGGCATGTGAGGTTACAATAGAATTATAAATTTGATCATTATTGATTCATGATCCTGGAGTTCCTAGTTCTATACGGGTAATAATTCTTAAAGATGTTCCTATTATTCCAGCTCATATTCCAAAAATAAAATATAAAATTCCAATGTCTTTATGGTTTGTAGAAAAAAATCATTTTTGCATAGATTTTTAGTTTAAATAAAATATTAAATTGCAAATTTAAAGATATATTTATATAATTTTAATATAGAATTTTAATAAATTTGATGATAAAGTAATGAGTCTGAATAAAGGTGATAAATTGTAAATTTATTTAAAAGATAATAGAATCTTCTTTACTAATAAAATTTATTTAATTATAAGTATTTTTAACTTTGAAGGTTAATAGTTTTTTTAACTTAAAATTTTAATTTAATCATAAATTTAATATTCATAAATTTAAGAAAGAATTAAAAATTATGTAATATTTAAGTTTGATGGATTTAAGGTTAATAAATTTATTAATTAAGATTAATTTTGAATTTCAATTAAATTGGATAAGGAAACATATATATAATCGTATATAAAATATAAATGTTAAAGTAGATAAAATAATTAAAATAAAAATTATAATTATATTATTATTTCAATTTATTATATATAAAGAAAATCATTTTATTATAAATCCAAATATAGGGGGGATTCTTCCAATTGAAAGTATGTTGACAAATAAAAATAATTTATTTATATAATTATTATTTGTGATAAATAGTTGATTGATATTATAAATATTTATTTTATTTAAAATTATTATAATTGATATGTTAATGGATATATATGAAATAAAGTATAAATTTCATAATGTTTCTCTAATTATTATGCTTATTAATATTCATCTAATATGATTGATAGATGAGTATCTTATAATTAAGCGTAAAGATTGGTGATTTAGGGCTATTATTGTTCCGGTAATTCTTGATATAATTATAGAAATATAAATAATTTTATAGTTGAAAATATATATTAGTATAATCAAAGGGATAATTTTTTGTCAAGTAGATAAAATTAAACATGTAATTCAATTTAAATTATTTATTAAATTAATGAATCAAGAGTGGAAGGGGGCTCTTCCTAATTTGATTAAAATAGATAAATTAATTATAATGATTATTATTGTACAAAATTTATTGTGGTTAATAATTAGAAAGTTTGAGTTTATAATTAGTAGAGAGGAAGAAAAAGCTTGAATGATAAAGTATTTAGTAGTTAAATTTTTGTAATATTTATTAAAAAAAATAATAAATGGGATAAATGATATTATATTAAATTCTAAAGATCTTCAGATTATAAATCAAGAATTTATAGAAGTTGATAAAATAGGGGAAATTAAAATTGAAGGGATAATAAAGATTTTAGTAAAGTTTAGTTGAGTTATATAATAATTATATTTAAATGTAAGATGCATATTAAATTTTGATTTTAATTGGGATAGTTTAATTCTATGAAATATAATTATATTAATAAAGGTAAAAATTTACATTATTTATTATATCATAATAATCCTTTATTCAGGCACTTTATTTATAAAAAAGAAGTTAATTCTATAATTAGGGTATGAGTCTAATAGCTTAATTTAGCTTATTTTTATTATTTTAATATTTATTATTTTAATATTTATTATTTTAATATCTATTATTTTAATATCTATTATTTTAATATCTATTATTTTAATATCTATTATTTTAATATCTATTATTTTAATATCTATTATTTTAATAATCTATTATTTTAATATCTATTATTTTAATATCTATTATTTTAATATCTATTATTTTAATATCTATTATTTTAATATCTATTATTTTAATATCTATTATTTTAATATCTATTATTTTAATATCTATTATTTTAATATCTATTATTTTAATATCTATTATTTTAATATCTATTATTTTAATATCTATTATTTTAATAATCTATTATTTTAATATCTATTATTTTAATATCTATTATTTTAATATCTATTATTTTAATATCTATTATTTTAATATTTATTATTTTAATATCTATTATTTTAATATCTATTATTTTAACATCTATTATTTTAACAATCTATTATTTTAACAATCTATTATTTTAACATCTATTATTTTAACATCTATTATTTTAACATCTATTATTTTAACATCTATTATTTTAATATCTATTATTTTAACATCTATTATTTTAATATTTATATATTTATATATTCATATATTTATATATTTATATATCTATATATTTATATATCTATATCTATATCTATATCTATATATATATTAAATAATTTAATAATTTGAATTAATATTAATATAAATTAAAATTATTAATTATATTATAATTTAAGGTATTTATAATTAATAAAATTTAAAATTATTAATAGTTATGTTATTAATATATATATATATAAGGAATAGGAGTAGGGGTAAATTATGGTTTATTATTGTTAAATAGATATTTATTTAAGATAATTAAAATTGAAATTATTAATTTAAAATTATTAAATTATAAGTAAATTTAGAAATTAATTGTGATTTGTAATAAATTTAATAATAAATTATTATTTAAATTATTAATATTAAGAAATTATTTGTAATATTAAAATTAAATTTATATACAAATTGTAATTTGTTATAAATTTTTTAATAAATTATTATTTAAAGTATTAATATTAAGAAATTATTTGGGATATTAAAATTGGGTCTATAAACAAATTGTAATTTGTTATAAATTTTTTAATAAATTATTATTTAAGGTATAAATATTAAGAAATTATTTGGAGTATTAAAATTAAATTTATAAATAAATTAAAATTTGTTATAAATTTTATAATAAATTATTATTTCAATGAAAAATTACTTGAAACTTAAAATTCTATACTAATCAAAATAACATAATCTATAAATTTATCGGAGAAGAAATAAATCAATGAAAAATTACTTGAAACTTAAAATTCTATACTAATCAAATAACACAATCCATAAATTTATCGGAGAAGAAATAAATCAATGAAAAATTACTTGAAACTTAAAATTTTATACTAATCAAAATAACACAATCTATAAATTTATCGGAGAAGAAATAAATCAATGAAAAATTACTTGAAACTTAAAATTCTATACTAATCAAAGTAACATAATCTATAAATTTATCGGGGAAGAAATAAATCAATGAAAAATTACTTTAAACTTAAAATTCTATACTAATCAAATAACATAATCTATAAATTTATCGGAGAAGAAATAAATCAATGAAAAATTACTTTAAACTTAAAATTCTATACTAATCAAAATAACACAATCCATAAATTTATCGGAGAAGAAATAAATCAATGAAAAATTACTTGAAACTTAAAATTCTATACTAATCAAAATAACACAATCTATAAATTTATCGGAGAAGAAATAAATCAATGAAAAATTACTTGAAACTTAAAATTCTATATTAATCAAAATAACACAATCTATAAATTTATCGGAGAAGAAATAAATCAATGAAAAATTACTTGAAACTTAAGATTCTATACTAATCAAAATAACACAATCTATAAATTTATCGGAGAAGAAATAAATCAATGAAAAATTACTTGAAACTTAAAATTCTATACTAATCAAATAACATAATCTATAAATTTATCGGAGAAGAAATAAATCAATGAAAAATTACTTGAAACTTAAAATTCTATACTAATCAAAATAACACAATCTATAAATTTATCGGAGAAGAAATAAATCAATGAAAAATTACTTGAAACTTAAAATTTTATACTAATCAAAATAACACAATCTATAAATTTATCGGAGAAGAAATAAATCAATGAAAAATTACTTTAAACTTAAAATTCTATACTAGTCAAATAACATAATCCATAAATTTATCGGAGAAGAAATAAATCAATGAAAAATTACTTTAAACTTAAAATTCTATACTAATCAAAATAACACAATCTATAAATTTATCGGAGAAGAAATAAATCAATGAAAAATTACTTGAAACTTAAAATTCTATACTAATCAAATAACACAATCTATAAATTTATCGGAGAAGAAATAAATCAATGAAAAATTACTTGAAACTTAAAATTCTATACTAGTCAAATAACATAATCCATAAATTTATTGGCGGAGAAGAAATAAATCAATGAAAAATTACTTGAAACTTAAAATTTTATACTAATCAAAATAACACAATCTATAAATTTATCGGAGAAGAAATAAATCAATGAAAAATTACTTTAAACTTAAAATTCTATACTAATCAAAATAACACAATCTATAAATTTATCGGAGAAGAAATAAGTCAATGAAAAATTACTTGAAACTTAAAATTCTATACCAATCAAAATAACACAATTTATAAATTTATCGGAGAAGAAATAAATCAATGAAAAATTACTTGAAACTTAAAATTTTATACTAATCAAAATAACACAATCCATAAATTTATCGGAGAAGAAATAAATCAATGAAAAATTACTTGAAACTTAAAATTTTATACTAATCAAAATAACACAATCTATAAATTTATCGGAGAAGAAATAAATCAATGAAAAATTACTTGAAGCTTAAAATTTTATACTAATCAAAATAACACAATCTATAAATTTATCGGAGAAGAAATAAATCAATGAAAAATTACTTGAAACTTAAAATTCTATACTAATCAAATAACACAATCTATAAATTTATCGGAGAAGAAATAAATCAATGAACAATTACTTGAAACTTAAAATTTTATACTAATCAAAATAACACAATCTATAAATTTATCGGCAATGAAAAATTACTTTAAACTTAAAATTCTATACTAATCAAAATAACACAATCTATAAATTTATCGGAGAAGAAATAAATCAATGAAAAATTACTTGAAACTTAAAATTCTATACTAATCAAAATAACACAATCTATAAATTTATCGGGGAAGAAATAAATCAATGAAAAATTACTTGAAACTTAAAATTTTATACTAATCAAAATAACACAATCTATAAATTTATCGGAGAAGAAATAAATCAATGAAAAATTACTTGAAACTTAAAATTCTATACTAATTAAATAACATAATCTATAAATTTATCGGAGAAGAAATTAAATCAATGAAAAATTACTTGAAACTTAAAATTCTATACTAATCAAATAACATAATCTATAAATTTATCGGAGAAGAAATAAATCAATGAAAAATTACTTGAAACTTAAAATTCTATACTAATCAAATAACACAATCCATAAATTTATCGGAGAAGAAATAAATCAATGAAAAATTACTTGAAACTTAAAATTTTATACTAATCAAAATAACACAATCCATAAATTTATCGGAGAAGAAATAAATCAATGAAAAATTAAGTGAAACTTAAAATTTTATACTAATCAAAATAACACAATCTATAAATTTATCGGAGAAGAAATAAATCAATGAAAAATTACTTTAAACTTAAAATTCTATACTAATCAAAATAACACAATCTATAAATTTATCGGAGAAGAAATAAATCAATGAAAAATTACTTGAAACTTAAAATTCTATACTAATCAAAATAACACAATCTATAAATTTATCGGAGAAGAAATAAAATCAATGAAAAATTACTTTAAACTTAAAATTCTATACTAATCAAAATAACACAATCTATAAATTTATCGGAGAAGAAATAAATCAATGAAAAATTACTTGAAACTTAAAATTCTATACTAATCAAAATAACACAATCTATAAATTTATCGGGGAAGAAATAAATCAATGAAAAATTACTTGAAACTTAAAATTTTATACTAATCAAAATAACACAATCTATACATTTATCGGAGAAGAAATAAATCAATGAAAAATTACTTGAAACTTAAAATTCTATACTAATTAAATAACATAATCTATAATTTTATCGGAGAAGAAATTAAATCAATGAAAAATTACTTGAAACTTAAAATTCTATACTAATCAAATAACATAATCTATAAATTTATCGGAGAAGAAATAAATCAATGAAAAATTACTTGAAACTTAAAATTCTATACTAATCAAATAACACAATCCATAAATTTATCGGAGAAGAAATAAATCAATGAAAAATTACTTGAAACTTAAAATTCTATACTAGTCAAAATAACACAATCCATAAATTTATCGGAGAAGAAATAAATCAATGAAAAATTACTTGAAACTTAAAATTCTATACTAATCAAAATAACATAAATCTATAAATTTATCGGAGAAGAAATAAATCAATGAAAAATTACTTGAAGCTTAAAATTTTATACTAATCAAAATAACACAATCCATAAATTTATCGGAGAAGAAATAAATCAATGAAAAATTACTTGAAACTTAAAATTCTATACTAGTCAAAATAACACAATCTATAAATTTATCGGAGAAGAAATAAATCAACGAAAAATTACTTTAAACTTAAAATTCTATACTAATCAAAATAACACAATCTATAAATTTATCGGAGAAGAAATAAATCAATGAAAAATTACTTGAAACTTAAAATTTTATACTAATCAAAATAACACAATCTATAAATTTATCGGAGAAGAAATAAATCAATGAAAAATTACTTAAAACTTAAAATTTTATACTAATCAAAATAACACAATCCATAAATTTATCGGAGAAGAAATAAATCAATGAAAAATTACTTTAAACTTAAAATTTTAAGTTTCAAGTAATTTTTCATTGATTTATTTCTTCTCCGATAAATTTATGGATTGTGTTATTTGATTAGTATAGAATTTTAAGTTTCAAGTAATTTTTCATTGATTTATTTCTTCTCCGATAAATTTATAGATTATGTTATTTGATTAGTATAGAATTTTAAGTTTCAAGTAATTTTTCATTGATTTAATTTCTTCTCCGATAACTTTATAGATTATGTTATTTAATTAGTATAGAATTTTAAGTTTCAAGTAATTTTTCATTGATTTATTTCTTCTCCGATAAATTTATAGATTGTGTTATTTTGATTAGTATAAAATTTTAAGTTTCAAGTAATTTTTCATTGATTTATTTCTTCCCCGATAAATTTATGGATAGTGTTATTTTGATTAGTATAAAATTTTAAGTTTCAAGTAATTTTTCATTGATTTATTTCTTCTCCAATAAATTTATGGATTGTGTTATTTGATTAGTATAGAATTTTAAGTTTAAAGTAATTTTTCATTGATTTATTTCTTCTCCGATAAATTTATGGATTGTGTTATTTTGATTAGTATAGAATTTTAAGTTTAAAGTAATTTTTCATTGATTTATTTCTTCTCCGATAAATTTATGGATTGTGTTATTTTGATTAGTATAAAAGTTTAAGCTTCAAGTAATTTTTCATTGATTTATTTCTTCTCCGATAAATTTATAGATTGTGTTATTTTGATTAGTATAAAATTTTAAGTTTCAAGTAATTTTTCATTGATTTATTTCTTCTCCGATAAATTTATGGATTGTGTTATTTTGATTAGTATAAAATTTTAAGTTTCAAGTAATTTTTCATTGATTTATTTCTTCTCCGATAAATTTATAAATTGTGTTATTTTGATTAGTATAGAATTTTAAGTTTCAAGTAATTTTTCATTGATTTATTTCTTCTCCGATAAATTTATAGATTGTGTTATTTTGATTAGTATAGAATTTTAAGTTTCAAGTAATTTTTCATTGATTTATTTCTTCTCCGATAAATTTATAGATTGTGTTATTTTGATTAGTATAAAATTTTAAGTTTCAAGTAATTTTTCATTGATTTATTTCTTCTCCGCCAATAAATTTATGGATTATGTTATTTGACTAGTATAGAATTTTAAGTTTCAAGTAATTTTTCATTGATTTATTTCTTCTCCGATAAATTTATAGATTGTGTTATTTGATTAGTATAGAATTTTAAGTTTCAAGTAATTTTTCATTGATTTATTTCTTCTCCGCCAATAAATTTATGGATTATGTTATTTGACTAGTATAGAATTTTAAGTTTCAAGTAATTTTTCATTGATTTATTTCTTCTCCGATAAATTTATAGATTGTGTTATTTGATTAGTATAGAATTTTAAGTTTCAAGTCATTTTTCATTGATTTATTTCTTCTCCGATAAATTTATAGATTGTGTTATTTTGATTAGTATAGAATTTTAAGTTTAAAGTAATTTTTCATTGATTTATTTCTTCTCCGATAAATTTATGGATTATGTTATTTGACTAGTATAGAATTTTAAGTTTAAAGTAATTTTTCATTGATTTATTTCTTCTCCGATAAATTTATAGATTGTGTTATTTTGATTAGTATAAAATTTTAAGTTTCAAGTAATTTTTCATTGATTTATTTCTTCTCCGATAAATTTATAGATTGTGTTATTTTGATTAGTATAGAATTTTAAGTTTCAAGTAATTTTTCATTGATTTATTTCTTCTCCGATAAATTTATAGATTATGTTATTTGATTAGTATAGAATTTTAAGTTTCAAGTAATTTTTCATTGATTTATTTCTTCTCCGATAAATTTATAGATTGTGTTATTTTGATTAGTATAGAATTTTAAGTTTCAAGTAATTTTTCATTGATTTATTTCTTCTCCGATAAATTTATAGATTGTGTTATTTTGATTAATATAGAATTTTAAGTTTCAAGTAATTTTTCATTGATTTATTTCTTCTCCGATAAATTTATAGATTGTGTTATTTTGATTAGTATAGAATTTTAAGTTTCAAGTAATTTTTCATTGATTTATTTCTTCTCCGATAAATTTATGGATTGTGTTATTTTGATTAGTATAGAATTTTAAGTTTAAAGTAATTTTTCATTGATTTATTTCTTCTCCGATAAATTTATAGATTATGTTATTTGATTAGTATAGAATTTTAAGTTTAAAGTAATTTTTCATTGATTTATTTCTTCCCCGATAAATTTATAGATTATGTTACTTTGATTAGTATAGAATTTTAAGTTTCAAGTAATTTTTCATTGATTTATTTCTTCTCCGATAAATTTATAGATTGTGTTATTTTGATTAGTATAAAATTTTAAGTTTCAAGTAATTTTTCATTGATTTATTTCTTCTCCGATAAATTTATGGATTGTGTTATTTGATTAGTATAGAATTTTAAGTTTCAAGTAATTTTTCATTGATTTATTTCTTCTCCGATAAATTTATAGATTATGTTATTTTGATTAGTATAGAATTTTAAGTTTCAAGTAATTTTTCATTGAAATAATAATTTATTATAAAATTTATAACAAATTTTAATTTATTTATAAATTTAATTTTAATACTCCAAATAATTTCTTAATATTTATACCTTAAATAATAATTTATTAAAAAATTTATAACAAATTACAATTTGTTTATAGACCCAATCTTAATATCCCAAATAATTTCTTAATATTAATACTTTAAATAATAATTTATTAAAAAATTTATAACAAATTACAATTTGTATATAAATTTAATTTTAATATTACAAATAATTTCTTAATATTAATAATTTAAATAATAATTTATTATTAAATTTTCTACAAATCACAATTAATTTCTAAATTTACTTATAATTTAATAATTTTAAATTAATAATTTCAATTTTAATTATCTTAAATAAATATCTATTTAACAATAATAAACCATAATTTACCCCCACTCCTATTCCTTATATATATATATATATATTAATAACATAACTATTATTAATTTTAAATTTTATTAATTATAAATACCTTAAATTATAATATAATTAATAATTTTAATTTATATTAATATTAATTTAAATTATTAAATTATTTAATATATATATATATATATATATATATATATATATAGATATAGATATAGATATAGATATAGATATATAAATATATAGATATATAGATATATATATATATCGATATATAGATATATAGATATATAGATATATAGATATATAGATATATAGATATATAGATATATAGATATATAAATATATAAATATATAAATATATAAATATATAAATATTAAAATAATAGATGTTAAAATAATAGATATTAAAATAATAGATATTAAAATAATAGATATTAAAATAATAGATATTAAAATAATAGATTATTAAAATAATAGATATTAAAATAATAGATATTAAAATAAGAGATATTAAAATAATAGATATTAAAATAATAGATATTAAAATAATAGATATTAAAATAATAGATATTAAAATAATAGATATTAAAATAATAAATATTAAAATAATAAATATTAAAATAATAAATATTAAAATAATAAATATTAAAATAATAAATATTAAAATAATAAATATTAAAATAATAAAAATAAGCTAAATTAAGCTATTAGACTCATACCCTAATTATAGAATTAACTTCTTTTTTATAAATAAAGTGCCTGAATAAAGGATTATTATGATATAATAAATAATGTAAATTTTTACCTTTATTAATATAATTATATTTCATAGAATTAAACTATCCCAATTAAAATCAAAATTTAATATGCATCTTACATTTAAATATAATTATTATATAACTCAACTAAACTTTACTAAAATCTTTATTATCCCTTCAATTTTAATTTCCCCTATTTTATCAACTTCTATAAATTCTTGATTTATAATCTGAAGATCTTTAGAATTTAATATAATATCATTTATCCCATTTATTATTTTTTTTAATAAATATTACAAAAATTTAACTACTAAATACTTTATCATTCAAGCTTTTTCTTCCTCTCTACTAATTATAAACTCAAACTTTCTAATTATTAACCACAATAAATTTTGTACAATAATAATCATTATAATTAATTTATCTATTTTAATCAAATTAGGAAGAGCCCCCTTCCACTCTTGATTCATTAATTTAATAAATAATTTAAATTGAATTACATGTTTAATTTTATCTACTTGACAAAAAATTATCCCTTTGATTATACTAATATATATTTTCAACTATAAAATTATTTATATTTCTATAATTATATCAAGAATTACCGGAACAATAATAGCCCTAAATCACCAATCTTTACGCTTAATTATAAGATACTCATCTATCAATCATATTAGATGAATATTAATAAGCATAATAATTAGAGAAACATTATGAAATTTATACTTTATTTCATATATATCCATTAACATATCAATTATAATAATTTTAAATAAAATAAATATTTATAATATCAATCAACTATTTATCACAAATAATAATTATATAAATAAATTATTTTTATTTGTCAACATACTTTCAATTGGAAGAATCCCCCCTATATTTGGATTTATAATAAAATGATTTTCTTTATATATAATAAATAATGAAATAATAATATAATTATAATTTTTATTTTAATTATTTTATCTACTTTAACATTTATATTTTATATACGATTATATATATGTTTCCTTATCCAATTTAATTGAAATTCAAAATTAATCTTAATTAATAAATTTATTAACCTTAAATCCATCAAACTTAAATATTACATAATTTTTAATTCTTTCTTAAATTTATGAATATTAAATTTATGATTAAATTAAAATTTTAAGTTAAAAAAACTATTAACCTTCAAAGTTAAAAATACTTATAATTAAATAAATTTTATTAGTAAAGAAGATTCTATTATCTTTTAAATAAATTTACAATTTATCACCTTTATTCAGACTCATTACTTTATCATCAAATTTATTAAAATTCTATATTAAAATTATATAAATATATCTTTAAATTTGCAATTTAATATTTTATTTAAACTAAAAATCTATGCAAAAATGATTTTTTTCTACAAACCATAAAGACATTGGAATTTTATATTTTATTTTTGGAATATGAGCTGGAATAATAGGAACATCTTTAAGAATTATTACCCGTATAGAACTAGGAACTCCAGGATCATGAATCAATAATGATCAAATTTATAATTCTATTGTAACCTCACATGCCTTCATTATAATTTTTTTTATAGTTATACCAATTATAATTGGAGGATTTGGAAATTGATTAGTTCCTTTAATATTAGGAGCCCCAGATATAGCTTTCCCTCGCATAAATAATATAAGATTTTGACTATTACCTCCCTCCCTATTAATATTAATATTTAGAAACATCATTAATCAAGGAACAGGAACAGGATGAACAATTTATCCCCCATTATCATCAAACCTTAATCATGAAGGCATATCAATAGATTTAACTATCTTTTCTTTACATTTAGCAGGAATATCATCAATTATAGGAGCTTTAAATTTTATTACAACTATTATAAATATAAGCCCTAAAAACTTATCCATAGAAAAATTATCTTTATTTATTTGATCAATCAAAATTACAACTATTTTATTACTTTTAGCTGTACCTGTATTAGCTGGTGCTATCACCATACTTCTAACTGACCGTAATTTAAATACATCATTTTTTGACCCTGCAGGAGGAGGAGATCCTGTCTTATTCCAACACTTATTTTGATTTTTTGGTCACCCTGAAGTTTATATTTTAATTCTTTCAGGATTTGGTATAATTTCCCACATAATTTATAATAATAGAAAAAAAAAAGAAACATTTGGTAGACTGGGAATAATTTACGCAATATTAACCATTGGATTTCTTGGTTTTATTGTATGAGCCCATCATATATTTACCATCGGTATAGATATTGATACTCGAGCTTACTTTACTTCAGCCACAATAATTATTGCAATTCCAACAGGAATTAAAATCTTTAGTTGATTAGCATCAACTCATGGAATAAAAATAATCTTTAACCCAGTAAATCTTTGATCTATAGGATTTATTTTTATATTTACAATTGGAGGATTAACAGGAATTATTTTAGCCAATTCATCTATTGATATTATTCTCCATGATACTTATTATGTAGTAGCACACTTTCACTATGTCCTATCTATAGGAGCTGTATTTACAATTTTAGGAGCATTTATCTACTGATTCCCACTAATAACAGGATTAACCATAAACAAAAAATGACTAAAAATTCAATTTATTACTATATTTATCAGCACAAACACTACATTTTTCCCTCAACATTTCTTAGGCTTAAGAGGCATACCTCGACGATATTCTGATTATCCAGATTCTTTTTCTACATGAAATTCATTATCTTCAACTGGATCTATATTATCATTAATAAGAATTATTTATTTTATTTATATTCTCTGAGAAAGAATATCAGCTCAACGAATATTTTTATTCTCATCTCACATAAATTCATCGATTGAATGAAATCATCAATACCCCCCCCTAAATCATAGATATAATGAAATCCCTATAATTTTAAATTAAATTCTAATATGGCAGATTAGTGCAATGAACTTAAACCTCATTTATAAAGAAACCTTTTTTTAGAATATATGCACATGATCAATAATTAATCTACAAGATGCCAATTCTCCTTTTATAGAACAACTTATTTTTTTTCATGACCATTCCATAATAATATTATGTAGAATTACCTCTTCTATCATTTACTTTATTAATTCTATCATAAATAATAAATTAACAAATAAATTTATCTTACAAAATCAATTATTAGAAATTATTTGAACTATTACCCCATTAATCATTTTAATTTACATAGCTTTACCCTCACTAAAAATTTTATATTTAAGTGATGAAATTAATTTACCCCTTTTATCAATTAAATCAATCAGACATCAATGATACTGAAGTTACGAATACTCAGATTTCAAAAATATTGATTTCAACTCATTTATAATTAAATCTAATAACTTAAATATATTTCGATTATTAGATGTAGACAATCGAATAGTAATTCCATTTAATTCCCAAATTCGTATTTTAACAAGATCGATAGATGTCATTCATTCTTGAACTTTACCTTCATTAGGTATCAAAATCGATTCTATCCCAGGCCGAATTAATCAAACTAATTTATTTTCTAGCCGCCCAGGAATTTTTTTTGGCCAATGCTCTGAAATTTGTGGTATAAATCATAGCTTCATACCTATTGTTATAGAAAGAACTTCAAATATAAATTTCATTAATTGATTAAAACTATTTTCATTAGATGACTGAAAAATAAGTACTGGTTTCTTAAACCATATTATAGTATATTAATAAATACTTCTAATGAAAAAATTAGTTAAAATATATAACATTAAATTGTCAATTTAAAATTATTATAAAATATTTTTTTTATCCCACAAATAGCTCCTTATAACTGAATAAATTTATTTATTTTAACCTCATTAACTTTATTATACTCTTCAACATATATTTATTTTATTAATTATACCCCAACCTTAAAATCAAATACTCTAAAAAAATCTAGCTTCCTATGAACTTGAAAATTTTAGGCCAACTTAAATTATTCCTTAAGTTAAATATAAAATTAAAATAATAAGAAATTTATTTTCAATTTTTGATCCTTCAACCTCTATAAATAATGAAATAAATTGAACATCTATAATATTTAATTTATTAATAAATCCTATATTTTACTGATTTTTACATTCTCGAATTGAAATACTATTCAAAACAGTAATTATAAAAATCTATAAAGAATTAAAAATTCTTACTACTAATAAATTTAATTGAATAAACATCATTTTTTTAATCTCTATTATAATAATTATCTTATTTAATAATTTTATAGGATTAATACCCTACATTTTTACTAGATCTAGACACTTAATTTTTTCAATTAGAATTTCTTTACCTATATGATTAAGATTAATATTATTTATATGAACAAATAATATAAACTTTATATTTTCTCATATAATCCCCCCTAGAACACCTAATTTATTAATACCATTTATAGTTATAATTGAAACAATTAGAAACTTAATTCGCCCTGGAACTCTATCTATCCGTCTAACTGCTAATATAATTGCGGGTCATTTACTACTTACCCTTTTAAGACAAAGAGCCTCCCAATCCAATTTTATATTACAAATATTAATTATTACTATTCAAATTATTTTATTAATTCTAGAATTTAGAGTCTCTATCATTCAATCTTATGTATTCATAATTTTAACATCTTTATACACAAAGGAAACAAATTATGACTAAATCTAATAACTCCCACAACCACCCATTTCATTTAGTTACCCCTAGCCCTTGACCTTTATTAACCTCAATTATAATAATAAACTTATTAATTAGCTCTATTCAATTTTTCCATGAATTTAATTTTAATTTATTAATCATTAGAATTTTTTCCATAACACTAAATTTAATTCAATGATGACGAGATGTATTTCGTGAAAGAACTCTTCAAGGAAGACACCCTATTAATGTAATAAAAATAATTCAAATAGGAATAATTTTATTCATTATCTCAGAAATTTTTTTTTTTATCTCTTTTTTTTGAAGATTTTTTCATATATCTTTATCCCCAAGAATTGAAATTGGTAATAATTGACCGCCATTATATATTCTATCATTTAATCCATATAATACCCCATTACTAAATACTATCATCTTACTCTCATCAGGAATCTCAATTACTTGAAGTCATAATAGATTATTAAATAAAAACTTTAATGAAACTATTAATTCTATTGAATACACAATTATATTAGGTGTATATTTCACTTATCTACAATATTACGAATACTTAGAAGCTTCTTTTACTATATCAGACTCAATTTATGGGTCTACTTTTTTTATAATTACTGGATTCCACGGAATTCATGTAATAATTGGAACAACTTTTATCTGCATTAGAGCCTATAAAATATCTAAATTTCAAGTCTCGAATTTTCACCACTTAAGATTTGAAACTAGCTCTTGATATTGACATTTCGTTGACATTATTTGATTATTTGTTTATATTTTAATTTATTAATAAATTAATTTACATAGTAAAATGAATACATTTAACTTCCAATTAAAAAACCTATAAAATATATAGTGTAAATAATTATAATATTAATAATCCTAATAATTTTATTCTTCATTGTATCTTTAATCTTAATAATAATTAATTTCTTAATCTCGAAAAAAAAAATTAATGATCGAGAAAAATCTTCACCTTTTGAATGCGGATTTGATCCATTTTCCTCATCTCGTCTCCCATTTTCAATCCAATTTTATTTAATTAGAATTATTTTTTTAATTTTTGATATTGAAATTGTAATTTTTTTACCTATAATCCCCTCTTACATACAAAGATCCCCTGAAATTTGAAAAAATTTAACTTTATATTTTATTACTATTTTAATCTTAGGAATTTATATAGAATGAAATGAAGGAGCTTTAAAATGACTAAAATAATAGGATATTTTTTTTAATTTGCAATTAAATTTTATTGATTAAATCAATATATCTTAATTCATTTAAGAATCATAATATATGAGTTCAATTTCGACTTGAAATATGGTTAATTAACCCTTAAATTTAATTGAAACCAAAAAAGAGGTAAATTATTGTTAATAATTTTATTGATTAACAAAATCCAATTAAATAAAATAAGTATAAACAATAAGAAATTTCTAACTTCTATATTTTATGGTTAAAATCCATTTTTATTTTTAATTTATATAGTTTAAACTAAAACATTATATTTTCATTATAAAATTAATAAATAATTTATTTATAAATTAAAAATTTACTTAAAGACTAAAAAAAAATCATCTTAATATTTTCAATATTAAACTTTAAATTAAGCTATTTAAATATATAATTATTAACAATAATATTAAATAACAAAAAAAAAATTAATAAATATAAAAAATTACGAAATAATAAATCATAATTTATATGCAATTTAACAAAAAATACCAAATTAGACCTTATAAAATACTCATTTCATCCCAACTCCCCATAATAAATCACTAATTGATTAAATTTTATAATTTTATAAATATTATCAGGGGTACAAATTGAAAATGCGGGTTTGATAACAGATGGCGTTACTAACGCTATACGCATCAGGCAGTACTGTGACTATGTTCATGTCAAAGCTACGTCTTATAGCTTTAATTTTCAGTATGTGTCAATTTGTCGCAGTGTCAAATTCATAGTTTTTTTGAGCTCTCAATATGTCGAGTTTCGTGCCAACAAAACAGCATTTGCGGGAAGTTTTAATTTACTTCTTTAATTTGAAGAAAAGTGCTGCTGAAGCACATCGATTGGTCTCCGAGGCTTATCCGAGTCATGTTCCATCGGTTTCAACGTGCGAGAGATGGTTTGTGCGGTTTAGAAGTGGTGATTTTGACGTTGAGGACAAAGAGCGGCCGGGCCAAGTGAAAAAGTTTGAGAATGCTGAATTGGAGGCAATACTCAATGAAGACTCGTGTCAAACTCAACAAGAGCTCGCAGATTCATTGGGAGTGACACAACAAGCCATTTCCCATCGTATAAAAGCCCTCGGAATGATCCAAAAGCAAGGACATTGGGTGCCGTATGAGCTGAAGCCGAGAGACGTCGAGCGCCGTTTTTTTGCATGCGAACTGCTGCTCGAACGGCAAAAACGGAAGGGTTTTTTGCATCGCATTGTCACTGGTGATGAAAAGTGGATCCATTACGATAACCCGAAGCGCAAAAAATCATATGGTTACCCCGGCCATGCATCATCATCGACGGCCAAACCAAATATTCACGGCGCCAAGCTCATGCTCTGTATTTGGTGGGACCAGCTGGGTGTGGTGGATTATGAGCTATTGAAATCGAACGAAACCATCACAGGAGCACTATACCGAACTCAATTGATGCGTTTGAGCCGCGCACTCAAAGAAAAACGGCCACAATACGAGCAAAGACACGACAAAGTAATTTTGCAACATGACAACGCTCGGCCACATGTTGCAGCGCCGGTCAAAACATACCTACAAACGCTGAAATGGGAAGTCTTACCCCACCCGCCGTATAGCCCAGATATTGCTCCTTCCGATTACCACCTTTTCCGATCGATGACACATGGCCTAGCTGACCAGCGCTTCCATTCTTACGAAGAAGCCCAAAAATGGGTCGATGACTGGATAGCAGCCAAGCCGGCCGAATTTTTTCGCGACGGTATCCGTAAATTGCCAGAAAGATGGGAAAAAGTTGTGGCTAGCGATGGACAATACTTTGAATAATTCATTTGTTACCATTTTTTCAGAATAAACGTTCAAAAATAGAAAAAAATCCCGCATTTTCAATTTGTACTCCTGATAACTCCAAATAATAATGGTATAAATCATAATATGGAAAAAAATTTTATATATAAACTTAAATTAATTAAAAAATTTTTTATTAAAAATAATTTAGGAACAATTATTCCTATCATCCCCCCTAATACTAAATATATGTATACTATTAATTTTATTCCTAATTCTATATAAATATAATTTTTTATTGAAAATATTAATCAACTAAAACATAAACCAATAATAATAGAAAATAAAAATAACCAAAATATAGATATTAATATTATTCTATTAAATCTATTAAAATCAATAAAAACTATTATTTGAGGAAATTTAATAAAAGAATAATATACAATTCGTATAGAATACATAATTGTTAGTCCTATTGAAATAAATAACATAATTATAAAAAACTTATTTATTATTCCTATTAAATATAACTTTAAAATTAAATCTTTAGAAAAAAATCCTGATATAAAAGGAATACCACATAATGATAAAATTGCACAATTAAAAAATAGTCTAACTATAGGCATATTATATAAAATTATCCTAATTAAACGAATATCCTGATACCTTATTATATTATGAATAATAACACCTCTACATATAAACAATATAGACTTAAATATAGCATGAGTCAATAAATGAAAAAAAGAAACTTCTGGAACCCCTAAAGATAAACAAAAAATCATCACCCCCAATTGTCTCAATGTAGACAAAGCAATAATCTTTTTAAAATCAACTTCATAATTAGCCCCAACTCCCGCTAAAAACATAGTTAAAATAGACAAAATCATTAATAACTTCATTAAATATCTTTCTCTTATTAAATTATTAAATCGAATTAACAAATACACCCCTGCTGTAACTAATGCAGATGAATGAACTAATGATGAAACAGGGGTAGGAGCCGCTATAGCTAAAGGAAGCCAAGAAGAAAAAGGAATTTGAGCACTTTTAGTAATTGAAGCTAAAATTACTATTAATAAAATTAAATTATCCAAAAATTCATAAAACATAAAATTTATTGACCCCAAAGAAATTAATATTCCAATTAATATTAAAATTATAATATCCCCAATACGATTAATTAATACAGTTACTATACCAGAATTATACCTTACTTCATTTTGATAATAAATTACTAAACAGTAAGACACTAAACCTAACCCATCTCATCCAACTAAAATTCTAATTATTCTAGGCCTTAAAATTATTAATATCATAGATACCACAAATAATATTACTAATAATATAAATCGATTAATATTAAAATCACTTATTATGTACTCAATTCTATATAAAATAATTATCATAGAAATTAATAAAATAACTCTAATAAATAATAAAGTTATTCAATCTAAAAAAAAAAATAATTCTAACTTTACTGAAGAAATTTTTACTAACTCAAACTCATAAAAAATTTCTAATTTATTAATTTTAATATATATATATATAAATAAAATTACTCTTATTAATAAAAATATAAAATAAATAAATAAAAAAAAAATCATTATTTAAAATATATAAATACATATCTTTAATCCCACAAATTAATATTTTAATAAACTATTTAAACTTTATATATAAATAAACATTATTAAAAATAATAAATTTAAAGGTAATCAATGTAATAATATTAATATAAACTCTAAAACTTTAATTCCTATAAATGAATGACTAATTAATCTAATTTTTCCATGCTGCCTATAAGAATATAAATACACTGTATAACAAGTTCTAAAAAAAACTAATACTATCAAAATTAAAATTATTAACTTTCTTCATATAATTAAAGAATTAAATAATATAATTTCCCTAAATAAATTTAAAGAAGGAGGAAAAGATATATTTGAAGAACATATTAAAAATCATATTAACCTTAATGAAGGAAAATAATTAATTAAACCTTTATTAATAAACAAACTTCGAGATTTAGTCCGATTATACCTAATATTTACTAAACAAAATATTCCAGATGAGCATACTCCATGAGCAATTATTATCAATAAACCCCCAAAAACCCCTCAATTAAATAAAGTTATTATCCCCGATATTAATAAACCCATATGTACAATTGATGAATAGGCAACTAATATTTTTATATCAACCTGATTTAACCTAACCAATCTAGCTACTAATCCCCCTAATAATCTAATTATTATAAAAAATTTATTAAATTTAATCCTTAATTCAACTATTATTAATATAATTCGTAATAACCCATACCTCCCTAACTTTAATATTACACCAGCTAAAATTATAGATCCTATAATAGGAGCCTCAACATGAGCCTTAGGAAGTCATAAATGAATAAAATATATAGGTATTTTAACTAATAAAGCAAAAATTAAAAAAAAATAAACTCAAAATCTATAATGAATAATAATTATAACATTAAATATCAATGAATTATTTAATACATAAAGATAAATAATAATTACAAATATTGGCATTGAACCAACTAAAGTATATATTATTATAAAAATCCCAGCTTGAACCCGATCAATTTGCCCCCCCCAACCTACAATTAATATAAAAAT
The DNA here is from genome assembly GCA_963942595.1 of Cylloceria caligata. Lineage (NCBI taxonomy): Eukaryota > Metazoa > Arthropoda > Insecta > Hymenoptera > Ichneumonidae > Cylloceria > Cylloceria caligata. The sequence continues at coordinate 44,054,573 of OZ012706.1, forward strand.
TGGAATTAACCTTGACTCAAAAAAAATATAAAAAATAATTAAATTTATTCTTGAAAAACATAAAATTAATATAAATAATAAAAAACTTATTATTAATCTATAAACCCTCCCACTAATTTTTAAAAAACTATCCCCTCTTACTAATACTATTAACATAAAAATTCAAAGACTCAATAAATTTATTCCTAATGAATAAAAATCTATTCTAAAAATATAATAAATTATAACTCAATTATTTAAATTATTTAAAGGAAATTTAATAATTATAAATAAAAATATTAAAATAACTAAATTTTGATATAATATTTGAATAATAAATTTACTAAATTTATATATATATATAAATATAAACACAATTATAAAATTAATTATCAACCTAATAATCTTAAAGAATTAATATAATCATTACCATAAAATCGAACTATTAAAACAATTAAAGATAAAGCTAAAGCCCCCTCACATACCCCTAATGTTATAAATATAATAACTATAAATAAATCTATTTCTAATAATATTATAATTAAAAATATATTATATAATACAAAAATTATTAAAAATTCAAGCCTAATAATTATTAATAATAAATATTTAAAATAAAAAGAAAATATAAAACAAGAAATAATAAATATATAAAATGAAAAATAATAATCAAAATTATTCATAAGCTAACAATTAACTTCAAAAAAATAATAACCTATAATCTTAATCTCCAAAATTAATGTTTTTCTTAAACTATTTTTTGAAAATAATACCACCCTAAGCTTTATAGTTTAAAAAAAACATTAATTTTGTAAATTAAAATTAAATAAATTTTAAAGCTAACCTAATATTAAAGCTAATAATGACTAAATCATTAATATTTTTTTTTAACTATACACCAATTTTTTTTAATATAATAATAATTATAATTTTATCAATTCCATCAAAAAATAATAAATTTCATCCAATTACTTTAACTTTATTATTAATTTTTTTAACCCTACTAATTTCTTTAAAATTAAATTTATCTTCAAATAACTGAGGACCATACCTTTTATTTTTAATTATAATTGGGGGTTTAATAATTATTTTCTTATATATTACTAGACTATCTAATAATAAATTGTTTTCATTAAATTTTAAACTTTTAATTATAATCATTATTAAAATAATTCCTTTAATTCTAATTATAATAATTATAATAAATATGATATTTTTTAACTCTTATTTATGAGAAAATAATTTCCATACAAACTATTCATTAAACTTTTCTAAATTATATTTTAATTATTATTTCATAAACTCCTTATTTATCATAAATTACCTATTTTATTCAATAGCTTGTATTATAAATATTTGCTATAAATTAAAATCCCCCATCCGTCAACTTTTTTTATAAAATGTTTAAATCTTTAATAAAAACTAATCAAATTCTTAAAATTATAAATAATTCTTTAATTACATTACCAACTCCAATTAATATTTCAATTTGATGAAATTTTGGCTCTTTACTTGGATTATGTCTAATATTACAAATCCTATCTGGAATTATAATTTCTATACATTATTGTGCCAATTCTTCTATAGCATTTAATAGATTAATTCATATTATTCAAAATGTAAACTTAGGTTGATTAATACGATTAATGCATATAAACGGAGCCTCTTTCTTTTTTATCTGTTTATTTATTCACATTGGACGAGGAATTTATTATAATTCATACAATCTTATTGAACCTTGAATAATTGGAACAATCATCTTTATTATAACTATAGCGACAGCATTTATAGGATACGTATTACCCTGAGGACAAATATCATTTTGAGGAGCCACAGTAATTACAAACCTAATCTCAACAATTCCTTATATTGGAACTCAAATAACTGAATGAATTTGAGGAGGCTTTTCAGTTAATAACCCAACATTAAACCGATTTTTTACTCTACATTTCATTTTACCATTTTTAATTATTGCATTAGTAATAATTCATCTCCTATTTATTCATAAAACAGGTTCTAACAATCCTCTAGGAACCAATAGAAATATATATATAATTATATTCCACTCATATTTTTCACTAAAAGATATTTTAGGATTTTTATTAATAATATTTATACTAATGATAATAATATTCCTAACTCCCTTCTTATTAAGAGACCCAGAAAATTTTATTTTAGCCTCCCCAATAAATACCCCCATTCATATCCAACCAGAATGATATTTTTTATTTGCTTATACTATTCTCCGCTCAATTCCAAATAAATTAGGAGGAGTTTTAGCCTTATTAATATCAATTTTGATTTTAATAATTATGCCTTTTTTTTCTTTTAATAAAACCCAGGGTTTAAAATTCTATCCAATTAATCAAATCTTATTCTGAATATTTTTTAATATTTTTATTATTTTAACATGATTAGGTAGATGCCCCGTTGAATCTCCATTTATTGAAACTAGCCAAATTATATCAATCAATTATTTTATTTATTATTTTATAAAGAGAGAGCTCGGAATGAGCAATAAGCACACGACGCTGCGGTTATGCGAAAGCGGTACCAGTATGGTGTGTGGAGAGGAAGGAGGGGTTTCAGTCGGTGAGTATCCGACACTACCCAGGCTGTCTTATGTAAAATTTCCCCTCTTTCCGAAAAAAAAACAGACAGACAGAGACAGGGACAGAGACAGAGACAGAGATAGAGACAGAGACAGACACAGGGACAGAGACAGAGACAGAAGATAGAGTGAAGGAACAACTGGACCCCCTTGAAAAAGAGGAAGCGGAGGTGCTCAAGAACCTGAGGAAGAATCTCTCGGATATCAGTGAGGTCTTGGGAAAATACTCGAACGTGCATGGTACTATCAGAAAACCTGCCGCACAGGCGATGGTGGATCACTTAATGGAGTTCAGTGTGACGTTAGCTGAGATCTGAGCAGCGAACTTTCGGCAAATTGAGAGCGCAGACATCAGACCTGGTGGCGGCTGTAACAGAGAATGCATAGCTGCAGACGCAGGAAACTGTAGGAGGCAAGCTGAGGGGGTGAAGAGAACCTCGACCCAAACGACGCAAGGTGGTCAAAGCGGAAGGCCAGCAAAAACTCTCAAAAGAGCGCTGAACACACCGCGCTCTGCGCAGAAAAAACGAGGGGCAACATCCCCAGAAGAGGATACGCGAGACCGGAAACGGCGGGACTCGACGAAAGCGATTCCTCCCGGGTCAACAGAAACACCGGCACCGCAGGCAGAGAGATCCGTCACAGCCGGAAAAAATGAAGAGAAAGAAGTTCCACGCGATCCAACGTGGAAGAAGGTATATAGCAGAAAAGAAAAGAGAGCCAAATTGATAGGAAGCACCGAGTATATGTCTTGAGAAAGAGAAATCGAAGGTTACCCGAAGGCTTGATTGTAACGGTCAGTGGGGAAAACTCCTATGACAATGTTCTACGTGATCTGAAGAAGAAGATAGACCCGGCAAACCACGGAGTGAAAGTGTCAGGAATCAGAAGAACACGCGGTGGCGAACTCTTAGTAGAGATCGGCCGAGACGGCGGGAAAGCTGAAGCGCTTAGAGAAGCACTGGTGGGTATACTCCGAGGCAAGGCAACAGTGCGCACCATGACGCAAAGCATTATCATCGAGATACTGGACATGGACGAAGCCACCGAAGAAAAGGAGCTAACGGAGGCAATCCAGGTCGTCACGGGTGATAATGGCTTGCAACTGATCCAAGTTAGGGCGATCAGAGAAGGGTTCCAGGGAACTAAAAAAGCAGTAGTGACCATGCCGGCAGGGGTTGCGGATAAACTGCTAAAGGAGGACCACGTGAAGGTAGGATGGGTCAGATACCGAGTCCGAGAAAAGACCCAGGTCACGCGACGTTTTCGATGCCTAGGTTTTGGCCACGTGGCGATAAGCTGCAAGAACGAAGATAGATCAAAGATGTGCCGCCTCTGTGGGCTGGCAAACCTTCTAGCCAAAGAGTGCAAGAACTCCCCATCCTGCGTAATATGCGAGGAGGTGGGCGAAGAAGGGGGAACACAACATATCCTCGGTAGTCCGCAATGCGCATCGTTCCGAAAGGAACTTCGAAAGGCCCGGAAATGATCCGCTATGTGCAGATCAACTTGGGGCACGGTCGGGAAGCACAAGATCTGCTCATGCACACGGCCGTGGAGAAAAAGGTGGACGTCCTGCTAGTCAGCGAACAGTACCGAAAGCCGGATTGTAGATTCTGGTACGAGGATAGAACCTCGAGGGCGGCGATAGTACTACTAAACTCCGAGTTAGTGATACGGGCAGTTGGGGGGACGGCGGACAAGTATGTATGGGCGAACATCGGCGGAGTTAGAGTATACAGTTGTTATCTCTCGCCAAATATGCCTTATGACGACTTCATAATCCAGCTGGACGACTTGGAGGACAGCGTTCCGGCAGCTACTGACAAAGTTCTAATCACCGGGGATTTCAACAGCAAATCACCGGAATGGGGCTCACGATGGCGGGACAGGAGAGGAGAAGCGCTGACGGAAATGATAGCCAGACTAAACTTTGTCGTATTGAACGGAGGAAACGCGTTCACTTTTCGCCGAGGAAACACGGGCTCTGTAACCGACGCTACGCTGGCGTCGACAGGCATTGCTAGTGAAGTGAGAGAATGGAAGCTGCTGGAAGATCTAACTCTGAGTGATCATCAATACATTGAATTTACTATCGCACCCGGGCGAACAGGGAGGAATGAGGGGGGCCTAAGGCAGGCACCAGCCCAAAGAACAAGCGGATGGTTACTGTCTAAGCTGGACAGGGGACAGCTTACGACATATGTCGAGGATGCGAAGCAGAAGGAAGACCTGACACGCGGGGCCGAAACAGGAGATCTCGACGCACTAGTGTGCTTCGTCATGGAAATGATCGTAGTAGCGTGTAACGTATCTATGCCGAGGCGTAAATCCGCCCCGCGGTCACGGAAACTGGTATACTGGTGGATGGTAGAGCTAGCCGAGTTGAGGACGAATTGCCTCGCCGCACGCTGAAAAATGCAGCGGGCAAGGAACTTGCGACATGATTTGACCCTGTCATACAAACAGACGAGGAAAAAGCTTCGGAGTGCTATCAAAAGCAGTAAGAGGAAGTGCTGGAAAGAGCTATGCCGATCAGTAGACAATAACCCATGGGGTTTGCCATACAGGATCGTCACGAAGAAACTCGTTGGCAGGCAACAGATCCCTGGCCTGCCATGCCCGAACCGGATGAAAAAATAGTAGAGGAATCATTCCCAATGCATGTGAGAAGACGTAGAACACAAACTGTGATCCAGGCGGTAGCTCCTGCACTGTTTAGTCTGGAGGAATTGCAGGTCGCAGCAAAGCGACTGCAACCAGAAAGGGCACCAGGGCCAGACGCAATCCCGAACGAGGTACTCAGGGCAGTCGTAGAGATATGGCCACAAATTTTACATAAAGTGTTCAACAACTGCTTAAAAATGGGATTCTTCCATGCTCGGTGGAAGAGGCAGACGCTAGTGCTGCTACGAAAAGGAGATAAGCCGCTGGAAGAGTCGTCGACATATCGGCCAATAAGTCTCATTGACACTGTTCAGTTTTCGCACCTACCAAGCACACACTCAACTCATGTACACGCTACACTGACAATCATCTGAAGCCTCGCGTCATATGGTATAGCTCGCAGGTATGCTATATCGATTTATCGACCGCGCACTCAAGCACATTGTCCATCAGCTCACATCCTCGATCGAAGCTCACTCAAGCGGCCAACGCTGCTAGCGTGGCCCCAGCTGCAAGACCACTCACAAGGCTCACTTTCCATCGCTGGCAGCGAATCATAACTCAACTAAGCTGTGACGCACGTCCGCCCTTTTGAGACTCTGCCTCGTGGTCGACGGATGTGGCCATTGTTCTCACTCGAATCGTTTGCGCCACACGTTCCCGCGTAAATTCACAGAGATATTCTTTTGTTCCACTCACTTTGGTGTGCATTCAGTATTATAGTGTATTACATTCTTGGTCAAATCACTCGTGTTTCAACTCAGTGTCAGTGCGAATCACAGTAAACCAACAGGACTATTGCAACATTCATATAAACGTTAACGGCGTGGTTCGTCGTTGGCAGCAGAGACGCCATTCTGCCTCGCATTGCTCGTTGGCGTCAGATCACTCACCAGCCTGCCGTGTGGCTTCACTAGAGCTCTACGATCAGACCATATAACCAGGATCAACCACACGGGATCAACAAGTCAACTCAGAGGCCTGAGAACCCACTCACCGCCAGTACATCAACACACAGGCCAGACAAATCACAGTATATATTTGTTGTATTCACCAGGTATTTTTTTTATGCAATCACTGTTATTTAATTAAAATAAACATTAAATTCATTATTGTAAATTACTGAGTGCATTTAATTATTTATACATGTCACCAGGATCCTTAATCTTACTATTCGCATCTGTCACTCGACATTCTACGTGTGGATGCATCGACTTGATACCTGTCGACAGATAAAAAATATTTCAAACTCAGTCTCAATCATTTGCATACATGGTTTGGACTTTCGAGCTAATTCCAACTTACACTCATTATCATACAGACACGATGGGGAAGATGTCGAAAGGCTCCTGTTACGGAGGCTGGAAGAACATATTAGCGAAAGGGGAGGGCTGTCTCCAAGACAGTATGACTTCCAGAAAGGCCGATCCACGATGGATGTTTAAGCAAGAGTTACAGAACTAACAGAAAAAGTGAAAAGCGTGCCGCTACAGAGAAAGGGCTACTGCGCACTGATCACCTTGGACATACGGAACACGTTCAACACGGCTAGATGGGACAAGGTACGAACGGCTTTAGTGGCCAGGAAGACACCGGCGTACCTGCTACAAATGATAGATAGCTACCTCAGCGATAGAACGCTTATGTACACTACGGATGAAGGAACGGTGGAGTACGAAGTAACAGCAGGCGTATCACAAGGATCGGTCCTCGGACCTTTCCTGTGGAACATTATATATGACGGACTCCTTAAACTCAACCTCTTTGGCCAGTTGGAAATGGTCGAAATGGAGCCTTCGCCGTGCCAGCAAATGGCTGAAGGAAAGTGGACTGGAGCTGGCGGCACACAAATCCGAAGCAGTCCTTATTACCGACAAAATAGCGTTTACACCGCTAACGCTGAGGTTAGAAGTTGAAAAGGTTACGTGGGGAAATTCACTCAGACACTTGGGTGTACAAGTTGATGGGGGGCTCCGCTTTATGGAGCATATAAACATAGTCGGCGAGTAAGCAGCTTCCGCGGCGGCAGCCCTGGCAAGACTCATGCCAAACGTTGACGGAACCACTGATTTGAAGCGGAGATTGCTGTGTAGTGTCATCCACCCAAAATCCTGTACGGGGCAGGGGTGTGGGTGGGGGCTACAGAAAGGATGGCAGCGCGTCTTAAGCAAGCCGCAGTGCAACGACGATGCGCTCTACGAATAATATCAACGTACAGAACGGTGTCCGAAAATGTAGCAATGATGCTTGCTAGCGCACCGCCAATCGATTTGCTGGCACGCAAACGAAGCGAAATATACAAAGAGACTGATCGAATAGAGGGGATCCCCATAACCGAAGAAGTAAAAGCAGCGGCCACAGAAGAAGCACAACGACGTTCACTCGAGTGGTGATAGGAAAGATGGGATACGGACAGCAAGGGGCGATGGACACATCGCTTAATTCCCAAGATAGCAGTATGGTACCAGAGAACCCATGGTGTCGTAGACTATGATCTCACGCAGGCGTTAACAGGGCATGGTTGCTTTAATGCATACCTTACAAGGTTTAGAAAAAGAGACAGCGCAGTATGTAACCACTGAAGATGGAGCGAGGACGATGCAAGGCATGCAATATTTGAATGCACAGCTACGGAAGGAGAAAGGAAGATCATGGAAGCAACCCTAGACAACAGCGAAATCAATAAAGAAAACCTGATCCCGTCGATGCTCAGTGGGGAAAAGGCATGAGCAGCAGTGTCCTCATTTTTTAAGGCGACAACGCAAAGGAAGCGAGAATTGGAAATCGATTAGCGAAACAGACTGCAAGAGAACATCGGCCCAGCTATAGCTGAGTAACAGAAGGAAAACTAGCGGAGCAGCTAGATTGACAACGAGAGCCTTAAGTAGGACCACAACACACCACATTGAAGTCATCCTAACGCGGTACCAGTGGGATGTGTGGAGCGAGCGACGGGGTTTTAGTCGGTAAAAATCCGACACTGCCTAAAACACCTGGGTATCTTATAGAAGATTTCCCCGTCGCTCGGAAATACAAACAAAAAAAAAGAGAGAGACAGAGACAGAGACAGAGACTTCAATAAGAATTCTCTAATTATGAAACTATAAAAATATGGGACACAGTAAGACCAGGTATTAGTTTTTAATTGATCAATATTTTATTGAAATCAATTTACACATTTACGGTTGCATGCAGCATCCCTGCAAACACGGTAATCTTCGGTCAGAGAATCCTCACCATTAAATTTATTTTTTTCACTGTCGGATTGTTGATAGGTGAAAGCATTATAATATTCATGTACTATTCTATCATTCTTCATACTGTAACGGTATTTTTACGTGAACATTAATTTTTGTCTTCCGAGGGGAAGAATTCGGGCTCGAACACGAAGATAATTAGTTATAGACTTCTGTAGGAGGTATAAGTAGGGTTTATTCAATAATTAACATAGAATTATGCAATGTTCGGCTTTTTGGCGCCGTTAGCCGTACAAATAATTTGTGACGTATAATCGCTCTGAAGGTTCCGTGCTCTTCTTTATCTCCGATGACATCGGATTTTGACTTATGCGCTCCTTGGGTCAGCGGTAAATGTCCCAACTAGGCGTAATCGAGCTTGTCCGTCTTGATCTTTACCCTCCTGGCTGCTGATGCGCGGTCTGCTGGGCTCGATGAGCTGTCGTTGGCGCGTCGATCAGCTGGTATAGACGCCGGGTCTGTGTCCGTGTCCGCGTTATTTTCCAATTCATCGAATTATTTGGATTTTCGTGTTACTTCTTGTTCGGGCTCTTTGTGTGTAGTATCCGTGCCGTTCCCATTCCCGGATCGCGAGTGATGTTTTTTCTGTGGTGTAATATGACAGTTGCAACACCCTTATTTTTCTGTGTTTTTAATTATTAATGATTAATTCGATGGATCTCTCAACAATCTTCGGTGCTGGTCTTGGACGTTCCTGATATGCTTCTGTTTTTGTGAGTTGATCTTTTATTTGGTCTTTTTCTTATCCCTTATGTCTTGTTGGGTGTTGTCGTTCCCATCCGACGCGCTTGACAAGGCTAATAAATTTGTTTCTCTCCTAATTATTTCTTTATTGATCCGAAAATTCTCAAATGACTTTTCCTAGGTCTGGTTAGATAGTGACCTCCTAATTCCACTTATTAATTAATTTTCCTATTTTTTTAAAATAATTCTACTCCATAAATCTATCCTTTCTTATTGCGTAGACTTATTACATATTTTAAGTGTATCGTACCAAGCCTGTGTGTTATAATCTTCTTAAATATTATTTATTATTCTACCTCCTTTCTCTGTGTTGTACCACTATTTCTTCCACCCGGCTTTATCCTTCAACCTCTTGGTGTCACTAATAAGTTTTTGTCACATTTGTCGATGTGCTGCGCTAACAATTCTCCTTACAGACTATTCCTACTTATTGCTAATTATCCAATTTAAACTTCCTTATGCTATTTTCTTAAGTCTCCTAAACTAAACCTTATTCATCTATTTTAATGACACCAACTTTCTCTTCTCAATTTGTTTTTTTTTAGAATATTTTCTGTTTTTACCCGGTCCAATGCTGTTTGGTATCAATCTTTTTATTGGTTCCTCCACTGACTTATACTGTATTCTTTTATTTGTCAATGTTCTTACAAGTTTGCTGGGCTTACTCACACTCTTTTCTATTAAAATTCTTGGATTTAAGATGAATGGCAATATTTTTACTTTAGCGCACAAGCGAGTTCTGACTGGGTCGACAGTTGAAAAGAATAAGAGCCTCCTCTCTGTTCGAAGCTGCTTTATAAATCCTCCACAAGCCTTTCCCACTCTCTTATTTTAACTCCTCTCATTACCATATCTTATGTAATTTTGTCTGTTTCAAGTTCCCCGCCACCGTGCCCTGCCGTTCCCTCACCGCTCGAGGGAGGTCAGCTGGTCGCTGATCCGCTGTTTTTCGGCAGTGAGGGAACATTCCGGATATGTGACGTTTTGCTGTGACTCACCACAGCTGTGCTTCCGAGAATTTACTGTGTTTTCTTGTTACTATTTTTCTGTATCGGGATTTATTTGACGAAATAAATTGAGTTTTTAATAAAATGTTTTTCTTTTTATTTCGTTCTTAATTCTTTTTGAAATAAATGATTTTGTTTGTATTGCTTTTTATCTAATTTCTATATTGCAAGTATATGATTTTTATTTCTCTATTCCTCTAGGGTCGCGACTACGTCACAATACATTAGCGCTAAAGAAATCTTTAAATCGCGACATGGTGAATCCGCACGACATAAGATGAAGGAATACCATACAAAATTGTTCACACACACCCGACATATTACTCTGTAGTTGCTTGTGGCCGTACCGATAGAACTTGCAGTTTTTTCGTACCCATGCCAGATGTTGTGGTATAATCGGCGGTAGCCCGTACCTATCAGAGTACATTTCTTTTCTATGATGGTCAACGTAAATGGCGATTCAGTCCTCTCCAGGCCCGTTGTAGTTATCCGTGATAACAACGAGACCGGCCGGTAACCATACATGAGGAATTCTGTCAACGGGGTAGAAAGCGTTGGAATGTGGTATATAATGCAGATTCTCGTAAATTTGTCTGTTCATGCTGATCACAAAGTCAATAATTAAATGATGACCCATACGCTTTGACAGACGTATACCAGGTCTATAAATATGAAACCGGAATTTTTGTATAGAAAGTACACGTTTATTGTATGAAAATGATAAAAAATATTTTATTCGAAGTATTGCCCATCGCTAGCTATACATTTTTCCCACCTGTCTGACAATTTGTGGATGCCACGCCAAAAAAACTGTTGCTCTTTTGAGGCAAACCAGTCATCGAGCCATTTTCGTACATTTTCGTAAGAAGTAAAGCGCTGCTCAGGAAGTGCGTGTCCCATCGATGCAAATAAGTAGTAATCGGACGGAGCCAAGTCTGGTGAGTAAGCCGCATGCGAAAGTACAGGGTGCGCCATCTCAATCTGGTCGATGGAAGTATTGAATAACTCTGACAGATTTTAACCGACCAGCGTCGTACAACACGTTTCGTATAGGTTATTTCAGTACAATTTCAACCATGTATCGCTATACGCCGAAAGAACGCGACGAAATAGTTTCGCTTTACATTGAAAATAATCGTTCAGTTGTGTCAACTCAGCGTGCGTATCGTAAAAAATATCGCGGACGTTCTGCGCCCAAAGGCGACACTATCCGTCATTTAGCTTCAAATTTCATGGAGCACGGGTCTGTAGCGAATCTCCAACATCAAGCTCGACCGCGTCCAGGTCGTTCAAATGAAAATATCGAAGCTGTTCGACAGAGTGTTGCAGAAAATCCAAATGTCTCATACCGCCGCCGGTCTCAGCAATTAAACATCAGTGGAACCACTTTGACAAGGATTTTAAAGCAAGATCTTCACATGTTTCCGTACAAAGTGCAGTTGACTCAAAGATTATTGGAAACTGATAAGCCGCGACGCTTGGCTTACGCTAATAACGTTAGTCGAATGAAGGAAGCTGAGCCGGATTTTTGGGAGCGAATTCTGATGACCGACGAGGCTCATTTCACCCTCTCTGGCGCTGTCAACAAACAAAACTGTCGCATGTGGGGCACCGATAATCCTCATATTATTCACGAAACTCCATTGCACGATGAGAAAGTGACAGTTTGGGCCGGTGTTTGCTCAAAAACCACCATTGGACCATTTTTCTTCAGAGCTGGTGAAACTGTCAATGGGGATCGATATCGGTGGATGTTGGCACACTTTGTTTTACCACAAATGCGTGAAAAAGGTCGTAAGGAATTTTGGTTCCAACAAGATGGTGCGACATGTCACACTGCGCGCTCAACAATGGACTATTTGCGTCGGAAGTTCCCAGGACGTGTGATATCAAAGAAAGGTGATATTGACTGGCCACCAAGATCGCCGGATTTGACTGCACCGGACTTCTTCTTGTGGGGATTTTTGAAAAGTAAAGTCTATGCCAACAAGCCGAAGACCATAGAGGAGCTAAAAAACAACATTCGAGCCGAAATCGCAGCGATATCGCCCGAGACGCTGGCAAATACAATGGAAAATGCCGAAAAAGAGCTCATTTTTGTCTCAGTAATAAAGGCGGACATTTGATGAATGTGGTTTTTGGAAACTAATCAAAATAAATTGTAATGAATCAAATTTAATAAAAAAATACGACTTTGTGAAATCTGTTGAAAATTCTCTAAGTTATTTAATACTTCCATCGACCAGATTGAGATAGCGCACCCTGTATTTCCCAACTAAACGCCTCAATCGTTTCCTTGGCCAGTTTTGATATGTGTGATGGTGTATTATCATGGAGCAAAATCACTTTGTGTTGCTTTTTTTTTATATTCTGGTCGTTTTTCACGCAAAGCGTGATTCAAATCGATCATTCGTTGTCGGTAGCGTTCAGTATTAACGGTTTCGCCAGGTTTTAGCATCTCATAATAGATCACACTCTTCTGATCCCACCAAACACAGAGCATTGTCTTCCGTCCATAGCGATTTGGCTTTGCAGTCGATGTCGATGGTTCGCCTGGAGTTACCCATGATCTTTTACGCTTAGGATTCTCAAAATATATCCACTTTTCATCACCAGTCACAGTTCGATGGAGAAATGACTTTCTTTTGTACCTGGCGAGCAGCATTTCGCAAGTGGTTTTTCGGTTTTCCTGCTGTCTTTCATTCAGTTTATTTGGAACCCATTTTCCCATCTTCTGGATCTTTCCCATAGCTTTCAAACGTATGGAGACGGCTTCCTGTGTCACATTTAATTGATCCGCGAGTTGTTGTTGCGTGTGAGCGTCATCCTCATCTAACAATGCTTGCAATTCGGTGTCTTTAACTTTTTCGGTGGTCTTCCACGTTCTTCGTTTCTCACGTCAAAATCGCCACTTTTGGATTTTTTAAACCACTCAAAGCACTGTGATTTACCAAGAGCATGCTCACCGTAAGCTTCGACAAGCATTCGATGCGATTCTGCAGCAGTTTTCTTCAAATGGTAACAGAAAATCAATGCTGTCCGCAAATCGTAGTTTCAAGGCACGAAATTCGACATGTTCAACGCTATTACAAACTATGCTGTTGTATGAAACTTGTATTGTTGTGAGTTGAAAATCTTTGTCAGAGATGTCAACAAGGAAATGGCGCCAATGACGCGGTTTGACGGTGACTACATTGACAGCTAGGGCCATCTATGGGCAAATTCCGGTTTCGTATTTATAAACCTGGTATATGCAAATTTATTTGACAGCATCGTCGATTGTGTCACGACTCGATGTTGAAGATTTCTCCTCTTTTTTATTCTCTTCCTCTTCGCCAGCCGACCAAACATCCATGAACGATTCTCCTTTATGCGGGTGTTCGCAAACCCAATTTTTCATTCCAAAAGCCCGCTGCATCGCACAGTGCGAAAATGATGTATCGCTTATCATAGCGTATCTGAAGCATTTCCGAAAAATTTCAGCATAAATGTGTACGATGGTGCGCCCTCCACAGCCTCCAGGTTGGAAATTTTACGACTAGTAATATCGCCAAGAATTGTAGGCTTTTCATGACTACGTGTATAGATACGTCTTGATTTTCGCAAAATTTCACTCAAGTTAGCGTATACTTGTTTGCAGCTCACATCACTCTCATACCATTCAAGACCGTAAAAATATTTCGAGAGAAAATTATTCTGACTTCTCGAATTCTGTTGTAGGTCGGCAAAATGGGATGGTAGTGCGACGATGCAGTGAGTAGAGAACGGTCTATCTAGTGCTACCACGGCAATTTCTTTCGGAATAAATTCCGAGTCGTTACCATGCATTCCCTGTATATCTACGATGATCCATTTTCACGTCTAATCCGTGCAGATGCTGAAGTTCGCTTGATTTGCTACTTACAAAGACGTTTCTACGCCTTTTAACACCAGATAATTCCATCCCGACATCAGCACATTTTTTCGCTTATCCGGTGAAATTTACTATTACCTGGCGAGAGGCATCGATTTCAAGGACATTATGATAATCTGCGTAGAGAATACAATTTACCGTTGAAGCAAGCGTTTCCTCAAATCGTATCTCTGTTCTCATGATAGCATGCTTTATTAAATTTCAATGTGAATTGCTGTTTGCCGAAAGATCGGGTGTCAAATCAAAAGCAAACAGACAGTATCCATCGCGATAATTATTGCGACCATTATCGAATTACCATGATTCAAGAATTGTATTACAGTTCTCGACAACAGCGTTTGAAGAGCATTCACATACAGATAAATTTTCGGAAAATCCGGTGGTAAGTGTTCCAAACATATTTGAGCACCATCCACATACAATAAGAGATAATTTATTGTATCATTTTGGAAATTGAATGGATTGATACTTAAGTCGCCGTTAAACGCTTTCATATTGACAAAACCGATAATTACACGTTTCGGCAAATGACTTGTAGTACGATATTGTTCATCGTCTCTTTATGATCACCGGAGGGTATAAAAAAACGGCCTTTACCACTACTCTCATAAAAGGATATTTTGCCGTACATTTCGACAAAGTTCTAGAATGCAAGAGCAGCACACCAGGAACTATTTTTGTTCTACGAACGAGAAGCGATGCCTCGAGAATCTTTAAACCGCATAGACCATTCTTTGTATCGCCGACAAGACAAAATGAATCTCTAGACTGCACCAGCCGTAGACGCAACTCGACTCTATTTAATAGGAATCGCTTCTGGTTAAATATATCGCAATGCAGATGGCCGAGCAAGTCTATATTTTTTGTGACATTTAAAAATTATTTTCTATCTACAAAACCCCCATTTTCCGAAGTCATATTATTTATTTTGAACAGGGGTATCAGCGTACTAAAAAACGCTCGTAAGATGTGAATTTTTGGAAGCTGGAACATAAGACAAAAGTGTTTTCGTCTACGCTCAGACCGGCCTACCGGCGGTCGACAGATACTACGTGGAGGCAGGGGTCCATCACGTTCTTCAATTTGACAGCTGCTTTTGGCGTGGATGTCCACGATGTTATCGCGTAAACTGAGATGCTCAAACGAAATTCGGTGATACAATGAATGAGCGATACGAGCCTACCGTTCTTATTTCCGGGCGAATCAAATCGAAAGGGTACACGGTTGGATAATCAGCTGGCGCACGGCGATCGATATTCGCCGTGCGTTGACCTGTTGCTGCGGTGTAGCATGCTGCGTTCGGCTATGTCGGAGATAGCCGAGGCAGAGCCTCGCAGAGCCGAGGCCGTGCCTCGCATGCATACCGCGTTAAGCGAGAGGTTGTCTCTCTCGCTTGACTCTGGCATCGCTCACCGGCTATCTCACTCATTTGACTCCAGCGCTCAACGACGCTTTTGTATCAGACAGCCATATTGCAAAATCTGACACTTTCGGAACAACCACGGGAACAGCGCAAACATCTATAGATATTTTGGTTATCTATACGAATTGAATAGACATTCGTGGACATTAATTACTGAATATTTATTGAAACTCTTAACGCAATAATTACAAGACGCGTTAGAGAAAAGACGCGAATAGTGGGTGATATGCAAATTGCCCGGTACGCTACAGGTGTAGTGACTGAAAAAAGGACGCTTCTAGTGGCTCTAGCAACGAGAGACTAGACTACCGGACCGCGAGGATAATCTCGCTAGAAGTCCGGGCGTGGAATTAACAATGGCTTCTGTCGGTGGCGTGGCGGTGCATCCGAGGTGCACGCATGCTGTGTGGCGGATGGCAGTGCTGGTAGCGTGGGTAAGTTGGCTTTGTCGGTAATAGGTGGTGAAGTTTGGCGTGTCGGTGACGCCACACATCTCCTGGACATCTCGGACTCTTCCACTGCATTTACCGGACTTTCTCAACATTCTATGCTCACCAGGACTCAAAACTCAGGTAAGAGTACACCGTCACAATTCAGTGTAATTCAATATCGATGAGAAGTAGAAAATAAGTCGGTGCATCCTCATAAAGGTCTCACTCGTTGACGTGCTCTGCAGCGCGGGCTGCACCACGTTTTTCCACACCACTTGTTGCTCACCCAATTGATACAATTGCGTGTATTCATATCAGTTCACTGTACTTTCCCCCAACCAAGTTTGCTGGGAAAGTACGGTGAATTTATTCCACTCATTTTGTGCATCCTCAAGCTGAATTTGCTGTGCAGTGCAGCGTTGACTGCTTCACGGTCCTTCATAGTAGAATTCCAGCACTCAAGTACCAGAGTGTTGCCAGCACTAACTCTCTGTACATTCAAATTTTCTATCTTTTTGAGAAGTTACTGGACTTAATAAAATCAATCTGCGCACTCACATATCTCATTGCGTGGCGTGCTCAGCAGCACTGGCTGCAGCACGTACACTACTCACATTAAACACAGCACACAATTAATATAATTGTGTGACTCTAAGCGAAATATGGGACTTCGATTTTGACAGATTGCTCGAGAATAACGAGGAAATGTCGTTATACATGAAAAACCACGCCATGGTCAAGCAGGAGCCTCTTGAATCACGCGATGCCTTCTTTGGCAGTCGAACGGAAAATTTTGTCTCTACGACCTCGCGAATGGGGATTAGATACGCTATATGGATTTGTGCTCGCTGTATTCGTGGGTATGTAAGAATGGAAAATATCCCTTTGGACATCCGAAATTGTACGGAGGTGACGGATGTCAAGAACTCGAAGGACTTGAAAACAATCTAAATGTCGTCGAGGGTCTCGTAAAGTGCACCGTAGTAGCTCCGCCCGATTTGTATAGTACGAGGGTGGTTTGAAAAGTCCGTGCAAAGTCAGAGAGAGGGCACTACTGCTGCCTATCGAAGTTATTTTCAGTTAGTGGCATCTCTTGGAAGAACACACACCAAGTTTCAGCCAGATTGGTTTATTTCTTTGTGTTTGGCGTTTGTTTGAATCGAAGAAGTCGAAAGGTTTTCAAAACATGGACAAAAAAGAATTTCGCGTGTTGATTAAACATTACTTTATGAAAGGCAAATCGCCTCAGGAGACTAAAGAGAAGCTTGATAAACATTATGGTAACTCTGCACCTTCAATTAGAACAGTTTATAAGTGGTTTCAAAATTTTCGGAGTGGCCATATGGACACAAGTGACGCTGAACGTTCTGGACGCCCTGTTTCGGCCACTACTCCAGAAATCATTGATAAAATCCATGATATGGTGATGGATGACAGAAGAGTGAAGGTGCGTGAGATTGCTAGAGCTGTGAGCATCTCGAATGAACGGGTACATAATATTTTGCACCAACATTTGGGCATGAAAAAGTTATCCGCAAGATGGGTGCCGCGATTGCTCACGATTGATCAAAAACGAAATCGTGTGAGGTGTTGCATGGACGGTTTGCAGATGTTGCATCGGAATCCGCAGGACTTTAAGCGTCGTTTCGTGACTATGGATGAAACATGGATACACCACTACACTTCTGAGACTAAACAACAGTCCAAACAGTGGGTTGGCAAGGGGGAATCTGCACCAAAAAAGGCGAAGACTGTTCCTTCGGCCGGGAAGGTTATGGCAACTGTCTTTTGGGATTCGCAAGGAATAAACTTCATTGATTATTTGGAAAAGGATAAAACTATTACAGGCGCATATTATTCATCATTGTTGGACCGTTTGCAAATCGAGCTGCAAGAAAAACGTCCACGATTGGCCCACAAAAAAGTCCTTTTCCATCACGATAACGCACCAGCTCACACCTCAGCAGTTGTGGCCGCAAAACTGATGGAAGTAGGGTTCCAACTCATTTCACATCCCCCCCTATTCTCCAGATTTGGCTCCCTCGGACTATTACTTGTTCCCCAACATGAAGAAATGGCTGGCGGGAAAAAGATTTTACTCAAACGAGGAGGTGATTGCAGAAACGAATGCCTATTTGACAGACTTGGACAAATTCTATTATTCGGAAGGGATCAACAAACTAGAGCATCGCTGGACGAAGTGTATTAGTCTATGAAGAAGATTAGCCTATAAAGGAGATTATGTTGAAAAATAAAAATGATCTATCCCAAAAAAATAAGTAGTTTTCATTTTTGCACGGACTTTTCAAACCGTCCTCGTATATGCCCGAACTGCCTGTTCGCATGCCTAGGAAACTGCTGTTCCCCCTGTGTAGGACGTGATGTACAGACACGGACACATCTGCGGGCTGCACAGACGATGACACGACTGAGCGAGCGTTTGACGGCTCATGGGTCGTGGACGAGCTAAGAAAAGCTGTGTCGCTCGGATATAAGGTGACGCGTATCAATGAAATTTGGCAATAAGTTGTTACGCAGTATGACTAGACAACGCGACGAGGCGGTCATTTTGCCGAGTACATCGATACATTCCTAAAAATAAAACAGGAGGCGAGAGGACCATCAGCAGAATGTAACGATGACAAGGAATCAATAGAGCGTTTCATAGTGCTGTACGAGGAGTCTGAGGGTGTATATGTCGAGCGAAGTGCTTTGCAATCAAATCCGGGTTTACGAGCGCTCGCAAAATCAGTGCTTAATTCATTCTAGGGAAAGTTTGGTCAACGCGAGAATCTCACGAAAATCGTTATCGTTTTCACGCGCTCGGAGCTAACGAATTTACTAACGAGTCCGGAAATTGAGGTGACGCGAATGCTACCGGTTAATCACAAGATCATGTATGTGAACAATGTAAGCAACCGCGATGCTATCCAACCATCCGCGACATCCTAAGCCGGGATTGTAGCATACACGACAACACAGGCTCGCCGAAAACTATACAGTTATCTTCAGGGGCTCGGGCGGCGACTATTGTACAGCGATACGGACTCCTGTATTTACGTGAGTAGTATGTGTACACCTTTGCTCAATCCCACTCCTATCCCCACTCCTTCTCCCAGCACGCAGCTACCCCCACGACACCACTTTTCCACCGCCGCGCTACCCACTCTGCTTAACCAGTGACGGTAACGTGGAGATGGTAAAGTGAGGTGGTGTGGGTACCCTGGTGAACAAGGAAGAGTAGAGATAAATGCAGGATGGAGTAAAAGTGTACCCATACTTAAAATAAAATTTGTAACTCACCCTCATGTTAGCGGCATCTACGACGACTCTCCAGGGAGATGGACACAATAGTTACGCCATGGCACGTACACATATGCACGTACGCACGCACGCACGCACACTCTCTCTGTCTCTCTCTCACTCACTCGTTCACTCACTCGTTCACTCACTCACTCACCCACACATCAGCATCCGCAGCTCAGTGACCGAGTAATACGAATTACCCGCACCCATCGAGCGTGGGCACCGTCAGGGGTAGGCATCCGTATACCGATTAGCATATCACTACTGTACGTTTCCTCGATCAGGTCTTGACCTCCGTCCTTGCCAATAGCATGATCGAGACCGAATACCACACACTTCACAAGCAACACAGGTAGTGTGCTAATCGGCGGCTCGGGGTGAAATAGCTGCTGCCAATCGACGTATAACGATTCCTCGAAATCAACAAGCGGCACTTCGCAGCACCCGTCATCATCCACGTCGATGATCTCCCCGCGCACAGCCCTTTGATGCTACACAACAACACATGAGGGTCCAGCACACAATTCCTCAAATTTGAACCCGCTCCTCTCGGCACACCCATCAATATATAAGCTCTCCAAATCGTCCTCTAGTCTTAGCCACGCAGGACACATTAACTCCGTGCGCAGGTAAACCGGGTATACAAGTATGAAACGCGGATTTTTTATGTGAAAAACATGTTAAATTCGGAAAAATGATAAAAAGTGCTTTATTCAAAGTATGCTCCATCGCTTGTTATTTATATTTTTCGCATCTTTCGGGCAATTTGTGAATACCACGCCACCGAATATCTTCCCCTTTTGCTGCAAACCATTCACCGAGCCATTTTTCACATCTTCGTACGAACCAAAGCGCTGCTCAGCAAGTGCGTGACCTATCGATACACACAAGTGGTAATCGGAAGGAGTCAAGTCAGGTCAGTAAGCCGCATGGAGTAGAACTTCCCAGCTGAGTGCTTCCAACGTGTGGCTAACCGGTTTGCCGTATATGATGGAGCATTGTCATGAAGAAAAATGACTTTGTGTTGCCTATTTCGGTATTCTGGCCTTTTTTCAAGCAGCGAACGGTTCAAATCAGTCATCATAATAGATCACGCTCATAATAGACCACGCCCCTCTGGTCCCACCAAACACAAAGCATCGTCTTTCTGCCAAAGCGATTCGGTCTTGCGGCCGATTTGGATAGTACGCCATTCTCAAAATAAATCCACTTTTCATCCCCTGTAATCATACGATGCAAAAACGACTTCCTTTTGTACCGAGCGAGCAAAATGTCACATGTGTTTTTGCGCTTTTCCATTTGCCTTTCGTTCAACTCATGTGGTACCCATCTACCGGTCTCCTGAATATTTCCCATCTCTCGTAGCCGATTGAAAACAGCTTGTTGACTAACGCCTAATTGCTTGGCGAGTTGTTTTTGTATTTGCGAATGATCTTCGTCCAACAATGCTCGCAATTCCACATCTTCGTATTTTTTGGCGGCTTTCCTTGTCTGCAACATCGAAGTCACCATTTTTGAAAGGCCAAAACCATCGTTCATACGTATCTTGCGATGTAGCATATTCACCATAAGCTTCTCGAAGTAATCGGTATGATTCAGCAGCAGTTTTCTTCAAATGAAAACGAAAAATTAATGCTGTCCGCGAATGCTCTTTGTTTGGTATAAATTTCAACATATTGAACACAACAACACAAGACGATGCACAAACTTTTCCAATTCATCACTTGTGTGCGTCTAACTCTTGTTGATGACACAACAAAATGGCGCAATGTAAAATCTTTATAGCACAAACTGGAATCGTGCGCCATCTGTCGTCTGAAATCCGCATTTCATACTTGTACACCTGGTATAGCGTTATCCCTTGCACCGCAAATCGCCCGACACATGAAAGCCATGGCTAACGCAAAATTATCGTACCGCGGATACATTTTTAGATTGTTCGTTTATACTTCGGTGTGCACTGCTAAAGACAGCTTGAATGCTCAGGATGCTGCTGGCGGGGATCAAAGAGTTTGAAGATAACAACCCCCCCAGCCCCCTCTGAATCATAACTAGGTGTCCAACGCTCTGAATGCAACGACAGCGGATTTGCACGTACGTACCGCTTTGTGCCGTGCTCCTCCCGCAACGCTTGCTTTGCAGTAAAAGACGTAGAATATGATACCTTACCGCGAGAGACCTCGATTACAATTTATATATAATTATAAAATAAGAGACACAGTAAGACGATGTATTTGTTTTTAATTGATCAATATTTTATTTAAATCACTTTACACATATTTATCGTCGCATGCAACATCCCTGCAAATACAGTTATCTTCACTCGGAGATTCCTCCTCGTTAAATTTATTTTTATCACTGTCTGATCGTCGAGAGGCAAAAGTTATGTAATATTCACGTACTATTCTGTTGTTTTTCATTGCATTATCGCTAAACAGATTATCAAATCGTGACATGGTGAAGCCGCACGACATAAGATGCAAGAATACAATACAAAATTGTTTACACACATCCGATGTATTACTCTGTAGCTGCTTGAGGCCGTACCGATAGTACTTGCAGTTTGTTCGTAGTCGTGCGAGATGTAAGGTTATAACTGGTGGTAGTCCGTAGCTATCAAAGTACATTCCTTTTCCATGATGGTTAACGTACATGGTGATCTAATGCTTTCCAGGTCCGTCGTGGTTATCCGTGTTAACTACGAATCCGGCTGGTAACGACCATACACGAGGAATTCTATCAGCTGGGTATGCGCCAACGGTTAAAAGTGGTAGATACTGCAGACTCTCGTAGATTTGTCTAGTGTAGTATCGAATAGACGCTGGTACATGTATAATAGAATGACGACATGTATAGCACGAGGCGTCGAAGGCGCCGCACAGTAGACGCAGAGCCCGAAATCGTGGCAGAAAAGTCAGAAAAAAATTTTTACAATCGGGATATTTGAGCAGGCAGTCAGGTAGAGGACTAATGGCTGCGTTAAATTGTAAAAGGGGAACCTTTTTCACCGTATACCTTCGTCGCTGCGTCAGTTGGAAGTTAGCCTTCGAGACGAGTGTTCGCATCGCGCGCTGAACGAGCGAAAACTACCGTGACTTATAAAATCGATAACTTTAAAGTGAAGTGTTTTAAATCAATCCGGAGACATGGATACGACTTCTGGAGGTATGTAGAAGATATTTTTACATTGGTTGAGTTTAAAATAAATATGTAAATTATTGAAGTGTAGTATAAACGACTGCATAAATAAAGTGAAAGAATTTTGTAAACTTATATTTTCAACTATCCGAAAAGTTATACTTTCTGCCATATTCTGCGACAGCCAATGTCTAGGCCTTTAGTTTATTATATAAGCTTGCGAAATTAACAGGAATTAGCTGCCTAGAGCTGCCTAACTTTGTCTGTTATGGTTTTTGGCAACGTAAAACAGGCGGTTGCCGACCGTGCACGCGCGCGCGGCGCCATACGCCATGCCATGGGGCCATTGAACAGCTGCTACTTGAGCAATAGGACTATATCCATACATATACCATATATAATATATATATATATACATATATATATACAAAATCCAAATTCAAGTAAATCATTTATATATCTATTTTTGTAGACATACAACAATACATATATATGTAAGTATATACTAAAGTAATTAATTTGAATCGTCACATTTTATTTATATTTGATACATTTTTATTATATATATAGGTATATATGGGGCATTCCACGCCAAATCGGACAGTTCAATTTTTTTTCCCTTGATTTTGTCATATTTTCATGTACTCATCAAAAATCGGCTTCTGGTACATTTTGAGATGTTTTTGGTCACCCGTTCAAAAAATATTTGTTTATGTTTTTTTGCTCATAACTTCTTTCATAATAGTCTAAATTCAATTTTTTTTTCATAACTGTTGTTTTTTATGTACTTTTCAAAAAAAAATACGAATAATTATTGCGGCTACTTATTTGTTACAATAATTAAAATTCATTAAAATTTTGATCTGATCCTTCAACACAAATTCTATACAATTTTATGTCTTTATTACAGGGTCCCATTACGAAGGAGTACATTTGACGAGGAAAGAATTATATCTTATTATAAAGGATAATTTGAACGATAATTTCGCTACGTTATTGAATTTCGTGGAAACTAAAATTTCCGAGAAAAGTGGACGTAAAGTTGTGGTGCCTGAGGACTCGAGAACCGCCTTTTCAATGCTGTTTAATAAAATAAGAACCAGGTGGCAAGAAGCTAATAGAACATCGGACATTTTCTTCAAGAAAAACAGTAAATGGCTTAGCGGGCAGGTATATTTTGCCGTACCTACAGACACTGTTGAGAAAGACCCAGGTAGTAAAAGAGGCCGCCCGTCCCTTGAGTTTACATCGGCAAGTGAAAGGTCAAAACGAAAGAAGACCAAAGATATTCGTAAATCCTCAACCCCGGAAGAATTAGCATACGCTACTCAAATGAGCCTTCGCGCTTCGGGACAATTAGACGCTTCGAAAGTTGTTAAGGACGTAACAATGACGAGTCCTTTAAGAGCTTCTAAGTATCGAAAAGCTTATGCAGTAACGGGTGAAACCTCTTTATCGGAAGAGGCTGCACTTTCCGCTTTGATCGAATGTAAATTGTCAAAGGGAGCTTACCTAACGATGAGAAAAATATCGTTGGCACATAACTGTCGTCTATATCCGTCTTACGAAAAAGTGGTGGAAGCAAAAAAGCGTTGTTATCCTCGGTCTGACGCAATTACCATTACAGAGACGAGTGCAGAAGTCGAATTGCAGGCATTATTAGATCATACAGTTAAACGTATTTTACTCGTCCAAACAGAAGTCGTTGAAACCTTGACTAACGGTAATGCTCGTAATATGGATTTAATTTGCAAATGGGGTTGCGATGGAAGCTCTGGGCAAAGTGAATATAAGCAGACTTTTACTGATGATAGCAAATCAGATGCGCATGTGTTTTTTACTTCGGTTGTGCCATTACAACTCATCTGCATTGATCAACAAACAAAAGCAGAAATCATGGTTTGGAAGAACCCTAGGCCCTCGTCTCCACGATTTTGTAGGCCGCTTAGACTACAGTTTCTGCACGAAGATACAGAGTCCACACTAAATGAAGTTGGAATTGTCGAAGCACAAATAAAGTTGCTTAGTCCACTCCAAACTGTAGTAAGTGGAAAAGATATCTCCATAACGTACAAGTTGGCGTTCACCATGATAGATGGTAAAGTTTGCAATGCTGTGTCATCGACGAAATCTGCTCAATGGTGCTATTTGTGTGGAGCAACCAGCAAAGATTTTAATGCCATCGACGTTATGTTGCAAAAGGAGGTCGTTGAAACGAATTTGAAGTTCGGGTTGTCGACACTGCATGTGTGGATACGGTGCTTCGAGTATTGCATACATTTGTCGTACAAACTCGGCATTAAAAAATGGCAAGCACGAAGTTCCGAAGAAAAAAAAATTACCGAAGAAACCAAGAAGAGGATTCAACGCGAATTCAAGAGCGAATTGGGTCTAAGCATTGATCGTCCGAAGCCTGGATACGGCAGCAGCAACGATGGCAACACAGCTCGGCGATTTTTTGAGAATTGGAAGGTTTCTGCTTTGATAACCGGGGTCAACGAAAAAGTAATTAACCGTTTCTACGTTATCCTACAAGTTATCTCGTGTGGCCACAAGATAAATTGTGAACTATTTGAGCAGTATACTATTGAAACGGCAAGAACTATCGTTGCATTATACCCTTGGTACCACATGCCTACTTCGGTACACAAGCTATTAATTCACGGTTCACCGATAATAGCTCATGCGCTTTTACCGATCGGCGAATTATCCGAAGACGCTCAGGAAGCTCGAAATAAAGATATTAAACGATACCGAGAAAACTTCTCGCGAAAAACTTCCAGGATAAAAACAATGCAAGATGTTTTCCACCGGCTGCTAATTTCTTCAGACCCGTACATATCTAGCATCCGGCAACTACCGAAGAAACCACTAAAAAGTTTGTCGCCGGAAGCTGTCGCGATGCTGCTCGCTCCAACTATCAATGCTGCAGCA
Organism: Cylloceria caligata; assembly: GCA_963942595.1. NCBI lineage: Eukaryota > Metazoa > Arthropoda > Insecta > Hymenoptera > Ichneumonidae > Cylloceria > Cylloceria caligata. The sequence continues at coordinate 44,079,983 of OZ012706.1, forward strand.
CATCAAGGTTTCGTCACAAATAACATCGAATCGGGTCTTGTGGACGATACAAGCTCGGTAGATGGTTCCGACATCGACGACGGCGACGGCGACTCCGAATCCGATGTTCCATTCGACTAAAAATTAAATTCGATTACACGATTTCGAGAATAATGTATTTTGAAAATAAAAATATTAATTCCGTAGAAGGCACGGCTCACGTTTATTTTATTATGATTATTATATTTTATATTATATCTCATCCATTTAACAGGATACGTTTTGTGTATCATCATTTTTCTGTCGGATTCGTGATCAGTGACCCTAAAAACCCGCGTATACCAATTTTTGTCAAGATCTGACACCTTTTTCCATCTATGTCCGCCATATTGGATCGGCCATTTTGTTCAAAATTGTTTGGCTTTCTGATTCGTAATCAGTCACTTTCACAACCCGCGTATATAAATTTTCTTCAAGATCTGACACCTTTTTACCATTTATATCCGCCATATTGGATCGGCCATTTTGTTCGAAATTGTTTGGCTTTCTGATTCGCAATCAGTCACTTTCACAACCCGCGTATATCAATTTTGTTCAATTCAATTATAATAATTAAAATTCAAATAACTCTTGCAAGTTATATATCATTGTATACGAAAACGTCATACTAAATAAGTAAATTATTTCATCCTTTTTTGAGTGGTACGGCAGGAGGGAGTTTTTTTGAAAATTTTTAATTTTTTTTAACATACTTGTCCGCCATATTGGATCAGCCATTTTGTTTACAATAATTTGGCTTTCGGATTCGTAATGAGCGACCCTCAAAACCCACATATAGCAGTTTTTGTCAAGATCGGACACCTTTTTAACATTCATGTCCGCCATATTGGATCGGCCATTTTGTTTACAATAATTTGGCTTTCGGATTCGTAATAAGCGACCCTAAAAACCCGCATATACCAATTTTTGTCAAGATCGGACACCTTTTTAACATCCATGTCCGCCATATTGGATCGGCCATTTTGTTTACAATAATTTAGCTTTCAGATTCGTAATCAGCGACCTTAAAACCCCCTGCATACCAATTTTCATTCCGATCGGAGGTTATTTGTATTTACTGCCACGATTTCGGGCTCTGCGTCTACTGTGCGCCGGTGTGGGCACCAGGTTTACACACGAGTTTATAGCAGAAAAGTCAATTTTACGCATAAATAATAGCGATAATTTGTGTCTACAACGATCCCTTGTCACAGCCCGAGCGCATGCCGAACGCGATCACATTCGTACGGGCGAGCTACACAGACGATGGTGTCAAATTCGGAACGGGCTTCGAGGAGCGCAATATACAGCAGCGAAATAGCTCACGCGTAATGCAGGGGTAACGACACCGTCTACAGGGTGCGGTGTGCGCGATATTCAGCTCTTTCAGGAGTACTTGGTTCACGAGGGTATAGCGATTATTGTTTATGAATTTCTTACCTTCGGAAAATGCGTTCCGGCTCTGTACGACGGGCGAAAATCCGTACTCTCTGCACTAGATAAAATTAATCATACATTTTTATTGTCTATTACGAAGGTTTTCATCACTACCAGCCAATATTAAATCTCGCTGGTGCGCTAGGTAGTCGGGGGTTGTGCACACAGCGTAACTCCAAGTATAATCGAGTACCCGAGCATCACTGTAGCTATTAATGTGCTCGATGTAAATCCACTTATTGCAACGGCAATAGAGACTCTCAGCCTGAGTCTTGCACAGACTGTAATCGTTCGTTCTTTGGTGCTTTTTGCCTCGCTTATCACAATGGTGAGGGCTCCGCGGGTATTACGTCTCGTAAATATGGATGGTACAGTGTCTGTAAAGCATTGAAAATTTGTAGAGGCTGCTCGCGTATGATTAAAATCACAGATAAAAAGATGCATGCATGTGGTATAGCGTTTTGTATTACATGCAGGCAAACTTGACCGACTACGCATGCGTGTTTTATAGTACCTCTTAAGAAACCAGAGGCGCCAAAGTAGAAGAAAAAAGACAAGTCTTCCACGAGATATTTGTTTCATGATTTTGAGACGCAACAACACTAACAACCGCACGATGATTAATCGACACGAAGTCACGAGCCGAATTTATGTGTTACACAATGCGTATATATGACATGTCTGGATATCACATATATAGAGACCGATTGCGCTGACTGTAGTAAACGTGAATTCGTGTTTATCGATGATCCTGTTGGGGAGCTCGTGAATCTAGCATTATCGCAAAAATTTAAAAAGACCATCCGTATTGCTCATAATGCAAGAGGTTTCTACGCGCAAAAAACACAGTTGCCCTCTCCGATTATAAATGGTCCGAAGATTGTCTCGATGAAGATACCTAAGGCCTTCGGTTTCGCTGATAACGTGGCAAAAGGTATATTTTCCCATTTATTCAACACACCGGAATATCGCAATTACACAAGTCCTCTGTCGGCTCTGCATTTTTACTCACCCGATGCCATTTTCTCGGCGGATCGCGAGCGATTTTTAAAATGGTATGAGGAAGAATCGAGTTGCGTCGATTATAAGATTGATTTTGCGACGAAATTTGTGCAATATTGTCGTACAGATGTTACGGTTTTGAGACGAGCGTGTCTAGATTTCGAGAGTTACTTATACGTTGCGGAAGTGTGTGCCACTTTACAGACCCATGCACGATAGCATCAGCATGTATAAGAATATTTCAAAAGAATATTCTACATACAGATCGCATTACGGTATTACCACCAGGGGTGTACTGCTGGGGCGATAAACAGTCGCGACGATTTCTTCGTCGTACGTACAACGTGAGTAATATAGACGATGTATGGGAGGCTGATTTAGCTGATCTTCGCTCGATCGCTACGTACAACGATGGGTACGCATATCTGCTTGTTGTTATCGATGTGTTAAGCAAATACGCGTGGGTCGATGCTTTGCGTGACAAAACGACCGCAATCGTGGCTCGCGGTCTCAAGCGCATACTCGCCCGCAGAAATTGAAAACTCATGGAGGCAAAGAAAATATCGGCATTCCGTTTCAGCAAATTCTCAAGAAAAAGTATATCGATTTTCACGTTGCTCGTAACCCTGATATAAAAGCCTCGACTGCCGAACGCTTTAATCGTACAATAAAACAGCGTATGTGGCTTTACTTTACATACACGCGAAATGAACGTTACATTGATGTTTTACAAAAATTTTCATATGCTTATAATCACACTAGACACAGCAGAACGCGTATTTCTCCGAGAGAGGTAACCCTAGAAAATGCCTCTTAGCCCGAGAAAATTTAGTACGGCGTTACGAGTGTAACGCGAGAAAAAATAAAGAGCTTAAATACAGTGTCGATTACTTGGTATATATCAGTGCAGCTGAAGCAATATTCGTGAAAGGATATGAGCGCGGTTGGAGTAACGAGATATTCAAGATTCAACGAATATCAGTGAATCGAGATCCATTCGTGTATATTTTACATGATCTCAATAACGAGACTGTCGACGGTATTTTCTACGAGGCAGAATTATCGCGAGTACGAGTGCCTCCATCACCTGAGAAAACGAAAGAGAATAAGCGGGTAAAGAAGAAGAATGCTCGGAATGACCGTCCTTGATAAATATGAGCTCCAAGTATCGCTCTTTCTGTATCGTACTACAGAGCAAAGTAGTATGATAGTAGTAGACCAAGTTCCATCTGGTGTATATCGCTCTATAGACGCTCTTTTGGAGAGTATAAATAAGTTACCTCACGTGGCCGATCATCTGCGCTTTGAATCGCTTCCGAGCGGGCAGGTCGAAGTGACGTGCGTATGCGACGATTCAAGATATCGTATACCGCCCGTTATCGCAAGGCTACTCGAATTCTCGGAAGAGGCCTGTAGGTCTGCAATGATTGAACCGCATTGCGAATACACGGGGTCGAGGCCTGCACCTCTCACCGGTGCTATACCAGGCAGCATGTTTCTATACACCGATATCTGCGATAGTTATATTACAGGCGATGAACAAACACTCCTATTACAAGTTGTTCCCATTGATGCTGACGGCTTTCCGTATGATTCGATAAAAATTTAATCGTTTTCGGCGCCACTATATACTTCTCTTGCGCAACAATTTACTCACTATCGAGATCGATTTAAGAGACGAGTTCGGAAATCCTATACCATTCGAACAGGGACCGTTGATTGTGACACTACATTTTAAAAGGTCCCACGATTGATTACGCCACTATGGGTGATATTACCAGTGTGTAGCACGGATGGGGCTGTCGCGGGTACGGTGGTATTAGCCATGTTTATTTCGGAACGCTTAATCAGCAAGAATACGGTATCGGCAGGTTTCGCGGGGGCTTGTTTCGTCGAGCGTTACCACTTTTGAAGAAGGGTGCTAAAGCCTTTGGAAAAGAGGCATTGCGAGCTGGTGTTAACGTGGCCGGTGATATCCTCAATAGAAATATAGCTTTAAAAGATGCTATTCGTGAGAGAGTGCGAGAATCCGGCAGTAATCTCAAACGCAAAAACTCTGAAAAAATTGACACTTTCATGCGGGGGTACGGTTATAAAAAGCGCAAAATTTCGCGAACTGCTCATTCATCGAAAGAACGTAAACCACGACGTATCTACCGTAAAAAGAAAAGTGTAATAAAGAGAAAAGTAGTAAAGAAGAAGAAGTAGAATAATAAGCACAATAAGAAAAAGAAGACTCGTCAACGAATGGTTGCAGCTATTTTTAGATAGCTGAAACAAGATGACTTATCTACATGTGCACTCTTGCGAGTGCACATTTAAGAATCGGAACTTGAATTATTTTCACTCCCACCGACGCAAACTACTATCGAAGGCTTCAATTGAGTGTATTATAAGCCAATTTCTTCGCTAAATGATGATTTACCTATTGAATTTGTTATTCCTGGACATGGTGATTAATATTTCGATCTCGCGCACACTATGCTTAGTCTGAGAGTGAAAATAACATCTTCTTCTACGGAAATTGCCGCGGGTGCAGCGCCGAGAGTAAGTTTCGGCTCTGTAAACAATCTCTTGCATTCTATGTTTAATCAGGTGGATGTACACCTGAATCAAAAACTAGTTTCACCTCCAAATAATGCCTACGCTTATCGAGCCTACATAGAAACACTTTTGAATTACGGTCCAGCTGCCAAACATTCGCATCTCCAGAGCGTTCTCTGGTACGATGATACCCCTGGAAAAAAGGATGATATGACATCGGGAAATGCGGGACTTGTGAAGAGAAAACAATTTTTAAATGTCGGAAAAACTGTAGACTTGCTCGGCCATCTGCATTGCGATATATTTAATCAGGAGCGGTTCCTATTAAACGGTATCGAGATGCGACTACCGCTAGTGCAGTCTGGAGATTCATTTTGTCTGGTGGGCTATACGAAGAATGGTTAATACAGCTCTAAGATTTTTGGAGTATCGCTTCTCGTTCGTAGAACAAAAATAGCTCCTGGTGTGCTGGCAAAAACTCTGGCAAAATCTACGGCTAAATATCCTTTTACGAGAGTCGAGGTAATGGCCGTTTCAATACACTCCGGTATTCATGGAGAGACGATCGTAGCGTATAATTATCGGTTTTGTCGATAACAAAGCGTTTAACGGCGACTTTAGTATAAATCCATTCAATTTCCAAAATTACAAGATAAATTATCTCTCGTTGTATGCAGATGGTGCTCAAGTACCTTCGAAACCGTTACAACCTGATTTCACGAAAAATCATCTGCATGTGGATGCTTTTCAAACGTTGTTTTCGGGAACTGGAATACATTTCTTAAACGATGATAATTCTAGATGGATACTGTCTCATTGCTATTAACTTGACACGTGGAGTCAGAGTTATCAAGCGCTCTTCTCTGGCACATGTATACACTTTCCAAATGACGGTATAAATATTTCCGGTGAAGCATACGCTAACGGTTAGAGTCTGTTTGCCTGTGATTTTAGTGCCTAAACGACAAGTGACAGCAGAGTCAAAAATATTCCCTCTCTCCCGGACACCGTTTATAATAGTATCGTGTATCGTTCGAAGAGGGTGCTGTCGAGACAGACGGGTATTTAAGGCTCACCAGATATTCGACGACAGTCTACCTCAAGCCGCGTTCATGGACGCTATAGTAGATATCCAGGCCCTGTTCGGCGAATACGGCGAGCTCCTACCGAAGTCAATTGCCATAACTACGCTGCAAAGCGATAGTTCAGGCCATTGGGTGATCGAGGCACCATACGCGTTTAGCAATTTATCTAAAAAAGTGCGCGGCTGCTATAATCATCTATCGTGTTTTCATCATAGTATCGAGTTGGTTGACGGCGATACGGCCTTGTGGAAAGTTTACGCTAACTTGATAGCTATGTGTCGTTACGCGCTCCATATATACACACGTGGTATACAGAAAGTGAAAATTCTACGTGATGTGTTAGGTCGCGATATCATCAATTTGGAAAAGTACGACGGACCCAGCTTCAAGCACTTGCCGTCCTACGATATATGGTGTATCGTAGGACGGCATCATGGTGTGTCAAAGGAAGATTCTGCTAAATGCACATTAAATAACGTTGGAAAAGTGCCTAGAAAGGACGAGCCAGGTGACACCGTAAAAAGAACAATACTTATTGAGACGCCGAACCATGTCAATCGTGGCACCACAGGTAGAGAGTATACCATAAAGCCCATGTACCTGTAAACAGTGCCAGCAGTGTCAAGTCAAATACCTGTGAGGCAACAGTACCTGCCGAGGGTGGAATAGTGGCCCTCCATCGTATTATGTATACAAATAAGTTTCCGCCGTTTTTAATAAAAAATTGGGAATTTATTTTGAAAGGACGGTACCTAATGTTTTGTCCGCAGTATTGTCCATCGCTTGCCAGTACTTTTTCCCATCTTTCTGGTAGCATACGGATAGCGCGTCAGAAGAATGCTTCATCTTTTGAGGCTATCCACGAATCGACCCAATTTTTGGTATCTTTATATGATGTGAAGTGTTGCTCACATAGATCATGCGCCATCGACCGAAACAAGTGGAAATCAGAAGGAGCAATGTCTGGTGAATATGGCGGGTGGGGTAAAACTTCCCAATTAAGTGTTTCCAAATAGGTTTTGACCGGCACCGCAACATGTGGACGGGCATTATCATGCAGAAGAATAACTTTGTCGTGTCTGGAGTAGTAGTGGGCTCGCTTTTCCTTGAGTGCTCGACTCAATCTCATCAATTGTATTCGGTAGACAGCTCCAGTAATGGTTTCGTTCGGTTTGAGCAACTCATAATACACGACACCAAGCTGATCCCACCAAATACACAACAAGAGTTTTTTTCCGTGAATATTTGGCTTAGCTGTAGATGTTGAAGCATGGCCAGGTGGTCCCCATGATTTCTTCCTTTTTGGATTATCATAGTGGATCTATTTTTCATCACCAGTGACTATACGATGCAGAAAACCCTTTCGTTTATGCCTGGCAAATAGCATTTCACATATGAAAAATCCGCGTTCAACGTTTCTCGGCGTCAGTTCATATGGAACCCAATTTCCTTGTTTTTGAATCATTCCCAATGATTTCAACCGATGTGAAATTGCTTGTTGAGTCACTCCTAATGTAAGTGCAAGTTCTTCTTGAGTTTGGCACGAATCTTGATCCAATAATGCTGCCAATTCCGCGTCTTCGTACACTTTCGGCCTTTCGCTACGTTCTTTGTCTTCGATGTCAAATTCACCGTTCTTAAACTTTTGAAACCACTCACGACAACTTGTCTCACTTAAGGCAGCCTCACCATATGCTTCTACAAGCAATCGATACTCCTCAGCTGCAGATTTCTTCAAATTGAAGAAGTAAATCAAAAGTTCCCGCAAATGACACTTATTCGGCTCAAAACTCGACATTTTCGCACACAAATGAATATATTATACTGATAAAAAATCACTAATATTTTAAGGCTATGTTGTTGCCTGATGTCCAACCTTACGATAATGACGTTTACATCTGACAATTTTAACAATAATTTACTGGTGGCGCTATCTTTTGTCAAACGGCGGAAACTTATTTGTACACCTATTAATAAACTACGCGTACCTCTTCCACCGCCTACGCCTAAACGGCAGTCAGCACCGGCTGCGCCCCGTCGCGCTCATCATCATCTTCATCATTATCATCATCAGCGGAAACGACGACCTCTCTCTATACAGCAACGTGACTACAATGAACAGATTCTTTACAACTTCTTTATTTCTTAACAAACAATTACGAATTTTCAATAACCATTGATAATGAATTCAAACAAAATGTCCCGTAAAATTATTCTCGTTTGTCTTTCTTCTTAACAATATTCTAGACCTAGTTCGATGTCTTAGTTTTAATCATTAGTTCGGCGGTGCCAATTATCCCGCTCTCTCTCTCACTCTCATACACGGTAGATGTTATATAGCTTATCACGCTTGTTACGAATTTCGAACCAAGAGCACCGACAAAGCCAAATATTCGGTTGTCTCAACGCACAGTTCGCGATACGGCCTATCCCGAGCTAATCCCTCATACATCCAAAAAAAACCATAACAACGGGACGTCGGGAGGTCACGTACGCAAAGCTACCAACGGCTCGATATTTCAATCTTGAAATTCATATACCATGTAAAAGACAGAAACCCAGGAATCTTCAGCAGATCATAAAATATAAATAAACGAATAAATAACGACTAATAATTAAATAATAACAAAAATATATAGTAATAATAATAGCAATAAAATAATTAACGTCCGAATAATAATTAGTTTGTCGAATAAAATATAATAAAACGTAATGGACAATCTAACTACGCGAGATACGCCTCGGACCGTTCAAATCCCTCGAATCCAAGTATCAAATACGGGACGACGGCCGGTTACGCTCTCCGCGATGCTGAGATAAGATTAAGACCATCAATAATAAATAAAGAGATAACTTAGTTATTGAGAAACGCTAATTAATTTGGATAATACGTAACGCGGTCCATAACGTACTAGCCCGTTTCACATAAAATTCACAACGGGACGACGTACTAACGCGTGCACGACCTTCTAAATCGAAACGAAAGAAAACTCAAACAAAATCATGTAAATCTAAAACCCATAATTCGATCAAATCCGTGACGCGATCTATCCCGTTCAAATCCCACACAAGCGATCACACTTCGGGATAACGGCCTAACTCGCGCACGTTTTAACCGTTAGCAGAAAACAATTAATTAATACAATGACTTTTCCCCGGCTTCTATCAGTTACACGATCTCGAGGTTATATGCTACAGGTGTCGTAGTTTCCGATACAAATTCCTACTCCGCACGAGGTGTACAGAAGTCGCAGCCATGACCAAGTTCGAATAAATTAATAGTCCACAAATTGATGGCCAAAATAATAAAAGAATGGCGACAGACCGTGGAAGAGAAGAGAGCTCACCGGGACGATGGTGCTGCGATGTTCCTTGAAATCCGGGAAACAAAACTCGAATATCCTCAAAGTGTCAGTTCTCCTGTCTAGATCGTATGACAGCAGGTATCGATATTATGCAGGCTGACTCCTTAACAGTTATCTCCGGTAGCGTTACTTTCCGTCGCCTCGACCATTTTCCTCGAACAATAGCGACGGTACCGCGGGACAAAAACAACGCACGCTACGTCTTACTCGCTCGACAGCCCCCGGGAAAAAGCCTTGAGGTCCTGCCGGCACGCGTGCCCGTGAACTATGATCCCCACTTAACCCGTCAAACTCGGTTAATTGGGGGAAACTGTGTCGCATGTTGACCGCGACTAGCGCCTCAGCTGGACGACGTATAAAATTAACAACCGATCCTCGGGACGTGTATCTCTGTCCGGCCGGTGAACCCCAAACGACTGATGGATCGTTGCTATAACATGCCAGCCGACCATAGATAGCGGCGTATTGCTAATCGATACATATCCCGCGGGACCATGATATTTCCCAGTAGATAAAGATGGAAAGAGCCGGTCATTGCAAAGACCAAATCCAGAGGCCAGCTATCAGCAGATGCGGTGCTCTCCTCCGTCCGGTCGTACAACTCGTAATATATATTTAAAAAAAAAAACGAGGAAAAAAAAATATTAATAAATAATTAAATAAAATACGAAAATTATCCCCTACAGCCTTGAGCGATCGTGCTGGTAGCCGTCGAGCGAGGAGGACGTAGCCCGAATATTCTACCACGTTACAACACTTAATCGCAATTCGAAGTAAATTTTCTTAAAGAATTTTTTTCGATACCGGTACGGGTGCGTATTAAAAGTCAATGGGCCTCGCGTCGGTATGTCCCGTCGACGGGTTCGATGCTAACCGTTTTTCTGCACGAAGTCACTGAAGCGCAACATTTTAGCACCAACAACTCCCTCTTCGCATTAGAGGAGCGTTCGTCGCGGTCGATAATATGCATGCGAACTCGGTAGCAAGTGCGCTTGCCCAATTAGATCTAACGAATGAAAAACGAGAAAGAACTTGAGGAAATAATATAAGTTCTGCAACTGGATTCAATCATCCTAATAACAGCGGTAGTAGTAGGAATCATTCCCCGATGAATAATGGTAATGGCCTTAGCCAGCATTTAAATCAGTTTCCTTGAAGGGCAATAAATTCGCCACATTTCAGAATAATCTTCCTGCTGGAGACGCATTGCCAGAAGCGTCGATTTATTTGCCTCAGCCGTATGTGCCGTGTTTTTCAAACCCACCACCGCCGATTGTGAATAGTACCATATCGAATCTACCAGCTGACTCAAACTATTGATGGGTGCGTTGAGTACGGGTCCGCCAATATCACCACCCCCAATTGATGTTTTCGAGGACTTGGTGAAAGAGATTAGAGATGAGCCAAATCGTGCCGTTGACGTAATTCGATTTCGAAAGGGCCCACAAATAATGTTTAGCGTTTTTAGAATTCCAATTGCTGCTTTAATCGATTCAGGTAGCCATATCACTTGCTTATCTGAATTATATTATGAATATCTTAAAAAACATTTAATTCGTAGAGTTACCGGTCATTAATATAGTTATTACGACTGCTGGTGGCAAGAAGTTCTCGCAGGTCAAAAGACAGATATTTTACCAAGCTATATGTGGACAATGCAAACTTGAAGTCACTTTTTTAATCATTCCATATCTTACACAGAATATGATCATCGGTAACGACTGGTTGCGCCGCCATAAAGCTGTCCTAGATTATAACAACTTGACGTTTCGTATACAAGATTATCGTGTGACAGAGGATTTCATATGTCTTGGCTCTGCCTGTCCGGAAAAACTAGTTTCATCTACTGTGGGTGAGGTCACATACAATCATGTGATATCGGAAAACGAATATTTGCAAGCTTTGGTAGTTCATCAACGTCAAGAGATTCCGGCAGTAGGTCGTCGAGAGGACATATTATCAATATCAGAGAGACTCTCATATGAAGTTATAAAAAGTCCATCAAGCTCCGAACACCCCGGTAATTCAATTGATTTTCAACCCAAGGTAATGGAAGCTCATGATCCGTTAATAGTCGCCAACATACAGCCTAGTCTGACGGATTAGCAAATTATTGTTATGCATCTGAAAGACAATGCTGGCGTCGTCACCGATATTCCACAGCTGGATGGTGAAAAATGCCAGACGGCCGTTATGAGTCAGGTGAATCCACTGATGTATATCGATCGATCAAATCCCGTTGATTTCTCAGGAATTTCCGATCTTAATATATTGTTCGAGAATCTGCGCGAAAAACATAACCAAATAACTACTGAATTTGTTGATGACAATGACGCTTTTATGGATACCTCCTCGTTTTTCGAAGTATCATGTGAAGTGGCAGTTGATGAGTTCGAGGAGTTATCGTATCGATCATGCCGACGTTATGTCAAGGGCGAGGACGAGAATTTCTTTGCTGATACACGAACGCTTGTTCAATCAATAGCCCATTTATCAGATCAACAGCAATCCGCGTTAAGCCATTTACTATGCCGTTATAAGAAGCTCTTTTCTTCAAAGGTGACTCCCGTGGGGTCATGCGAACATCAAATAAAGTTGAATACTCCAGAAACGGGAGTCCGCCGATCATACCCGGTACCACATGTGTTAAGAGAGGCTGTTCAATCTTGTCCAATATTGGACAAAGTTGGACGAGATGCAGCTACATGGAATCATTGAAAGTTCTAATAACCCATATTGCAACCCCTTGCGAATCGTGCAAAGAAGGATGGGAGGCTGCGCATTTGTCTCGATTCTCGATTTATAAATTAGGTGATCGACGCAAATAACGAGTCGCCACCACTAATTAGCGAACTAACACAGCGCTATTATGGGATCCAATATATTGGGTCTGAGAAAAAGTTCGTGGCGTTCTTTTAGTAAAATTCAACTGATTTTCTTATAGTGTGAAAAAGAATTTATTTAAACCAAATATGCTCCATTATTATCGACAATGTTTCGCCATTTTTCGGGTAGAGCCATGATGCCATCGGTGAAAAACTTCTGTGGTTTCTGGTTGAAAAACTGAATCAAGTGGTTTTCATAGGCTTCTTTTGAAAGCAGCTTAATTCCATTGAGAGAGTTCTGCAGAGATCGGAATAAGTGATAGTCAGATGGTGCTATGTCTGGACAATACGGTGGATGCATCAAAACTTCCCAACCAAGCTCTCACAATTTTTGATGGGTCATCAAACAAGTGTGTGGTCCAGCGATGTCATGATGGAAGACAACACTTTCCTATTAATCAATTCGGGCCATTTTATTTCAATTGCTTGGCATAATCTCTCTAGTTATCCACAGTAGAGTTGAGAATAAATCGTCTGACCAACTGGTAGTATCTCATGGTGGACGATTTCCTTCCAGTCCCACCACACGTACACAGCATCACCTTTTTCGCCGTCAATCCTGGCTTCGCGAACGCTTGTGACGGCTCACCATCCCTTGTCCACGATCTTTGACGTTTCCAATTGTCGTACGTGATCCATTTTCCATCACGGGTTATGACACACTTCAGAAATAGCTCGATTTCATTACGTTTCAGCAGCGCATCGTAGATGTTAATTCGGTCTATCATGTTTTTCGCGCCCAACTCATGAGGAACCCATACATCGAGCTTCTTTTTATAGCCAGCTTTGTGTCAATTTTTCCAAAAAGTTTTGTGGTCAACACCTAGCTCCATACCAATATCGACACTGCTGATATGCTTATCTTGCTGGACTTTATCAAGAATTTCATCAGCTTTTTCAGTGATTGGACGACCAGAGCGTGACTTATCTTTCACATAAAAATTACCAGAACGAAAGCGAGCGAACCATTTGCGCGCAGCAGGTTTCGATAAAATACCTTCACCGCACAAATTTTTTCACAAGCCTGCGCAGCGTTCTTCCTTTTGTCGTAATAATATTGCAAAATATAACGCGATTTTTCACTACTTTTCTCCATTTCCAAACGCAAACAACTTTCCAACCACTGCACCAATTTCGATGTTTATACACTCAAAGTAACGCTCGAAGTGTCACCTTTCCAATGAGCGTTTAGTGGTGTCGCTGCAATCTGTGTTTCCTGACTTATTTGCAATTGTGCCATCTATCGGAAAAACGCCACGAACTTTTCCCCAGACCCAATAGCTCAACCTCCAACCTCGCAAATGGTTACTGGCAAATCCCACGTGCACGGTCGTCACGCCGATATACCACTTTTTTGTATAGGTCGACACTCTACCAGTTTTCCGAATACCCTTTGGATTGAAGACTGCAGGGAGTGGCTTCATTTGCGCTATCAGTCATGTCTTAACAGGTCCTTTGAGAAGTTCTTCACTGTCTATATCGACAATTTACTCATTACCTCAACTTCATTCGAAGAACACCTATTAAATTTGGATGCCGTCTTCTCTCGCTTGCAGGATAACAATTTTACCCCGCGTCTAGATAAATCATATTTTTGTCGTCAATCGGTGAAGATTCTCGGGTATGAATTTACTGTTGATGGTATTCGCCCCCTACCCAGCAAGTTAGACGTCATTGCAAAATTTGCTGAACCTAGTAACGAGAAGCAGCTGCAATAATTTCTGAGCGTTTGTAATTACTATCGGCAATTAAGCGTGCGACATGCTGACTCTGTTGATCCTTTTCAAACGCTACTTAAGAATACAGCTATTTGGACATGGACTGAAGAGCACAGATTGGCATTCAGTAACCTCAAGCACAATTTGGTTAACTCCATTCAGTTGAGTCATGTAATATCGGGTAAGAAATTTCAATTACAAACTGATGTCTCAGATAGAGGGATCAGTGAAATATTGTTCCAAACGAATGACGGAGGAGATAAATGTGTTATAACCCTAGTCAGCCGATGTTTAAACCAGGCAAAAATTCATTATGAAACTACAGAAAAGGAACTTTTAGCCATTGTTTACGCAACCTTGCTGTGCCATACTGACCTAATTGGCCGCTGTTTCGAGATTATCACGGACCATAAAGGGCTCAGTTTTTTAAATTATGGATAATATCATACTCCCCGGCTCTGCCGCTGGTGCTTTGCGCTCTCACGAAATACATTCACCGTCATTTATTGTTTAGGCAAAGAGAACATCGTTGCTGTTTTTTTCAGCTGCCATCCTATTGGGAAATTCGAAAACGAAGATACCACTACGCTAACTGTTTCATGTATGCTCAGCCTCATCCCGATCGTACCTGCAAAAATCTTATTCAGGAATTAACTCGTGTTGGAAAATCAGCTGGCGCACGGCGATCGATAACCGTCGTGCGCCTACCTGTTGCGCTGCTCTAGCACGCGTTGTTCGGTTGAGTCGAAGATAGCCGAGGCATGGGCTTCACGAAGCCGAGGATGTGCCTCGTTGGCACGCCGCGTCGAGCGAGAGGATGTCTCTCTCGCTTGACTTCGGTTTCGCTCACCGGCTATCTCGCTCAACTGACTCCAGCGCTCAACGTAAAGTTCATACTCGCAGCCATCTTGAGAATTTGGCACTTTTGCGACACACATCCATTGAACAGCACACACAACAGGACTCTCGGACTCTCGGACCTTTTTCTCTGTCGCAATTCACCGGATTCGCTCAACTTTCAAGCTCAACAGGACTCAAATACACGGTAAGAGTACACCGTCACAATTCAGTGCAATTCAATGTCGGTGAGGAGTAGAAAATAGCGGTACATTCACATTTTTGTCTCACTCTGTGGCGTGCGCTGCAGCACATGCTGCACCACGTTCTCCTCACTGTATGTTACCAGCTTAATTAATATAATTAAGCATGTGCTTTATATTCGCTGTATTTTCCCCCAGTAAATCTGCTGGGAAAGTACAGCGAATACTTTCTGCTCAATCGTGCATCCTCATTTTATGTTGTATTGTGCTACGCAGTGCTGACTGCGTAGCTGGTTTCACACACAGGCTTAGCACTCAAGCAATGTTCATTGCAAGTGCTCTCATTGAGCCACTGCAATCTCTCTTCAACAATTTGCTGAGGGCTTGCAGTGAATCACACATAAAATCTTTCGCACTCGTTATTCACAGCGTGTCGTGCTACGCAGTACTGACTGCGGTGCACGCTGTAACGGTATTTTCACGTTAGCATTAAATTTTGTTCTTCTGAGGGGAAGAATTCGGGCTCGAACACTAAGATAATTAATTGTAGACTTCTATTGGAGGTATAAGTAAGGTTTATTTAATAAGTTTCATAGAATTTTTGTGTTGTGAGGCTTTTTGGCGCCTTTAACCGTACAATTTCTCAGTGATGTTTAATTGCTCGGATGGTTCCACGTTCTTCTTTACCCGTGAGGTTATCAGATTCTCGACTCCTGCGCTGAGCGGTGGATATCTCAACTAGGCTGTATCGAGCTCAGCCGTCTTGATCTTTTTCCCGCCTGGCTGCTGACGTGCTGTCTGCTGGGCTTGCGTCGTTGTTGCTGGCGCGCCGGTCAGCCGTTATGGACGTCGGGTCTGTGACCGTGTACGCGTCGTTTTGTTTTAATAATTAAGAAGCGTTGTTTTCCTTGTTGTTCCGCGTTCGGCTGTTTGTTTATTGTATTCGTGCCGTTTCCGTGTGTTCCGGTCGTGTCTTTCCGGGGTGATCGTGGTCCTGGTTCGCGAGTGATATTTACTAGGTGTGGAATAATAACAGCTACTGGATTAGTATTCCCAGTAATTGTCAGTTTTTCATATGGTCGTTGATGGATTCCTCCCCAAAATCTTTAGCAGTGGACCAGGATGTTCCGGTTCTTCTTCGCTCTTGGTGAGTTGGTCTTTTTGATTTATCTTTCTCTTCTCCTTTCTCTCTATTTAGTGGTGTCGTTCTCATGCGACGCGCTTGACACATCTACTGAAATTGTTTTTCGCCTAATTATCTTCCTAGATGTCTTAAAATTCTAAATTAAATTTCTATGAATCGGGCTCACAAATGCCCTCCTAAACCTATTTATTAATTTATTTTCTGAGCTGTATTTCAAATTCTCACTCCGAAAGTCTCTCCTGTTTAAAACGGTGGTTTAGCATGAAATCCACTTGACCGTACCCTGTCCTTGTGTTGTAATTTTTCTTGCTGCTGTTAATAGTTTGATTATTACACTATTAATTTCTATTTCTTTTTCTATCCTCTCTCCAAGTGTACAAATTAGAAAGCTATCGGTACCATAAGCGAGTCTTTCTCATGGATCGATGCGCTGCGTTCAGGATACTTCTTATAACTATCTGTACTTACTTCTAATTATTCTACCCAAACCGTCTTATACTATTCGCTTAATTCTTCTAAACTAAACCCTAATTATTTATCTTAATGGCACTAACGTTCTCTTCTTTATCCGGCTTTTTAGAATATTTCTTGTTTTATTCAACCAGTCCGATACTGTTCGCTATTAATCTTTATATTTGTTCCTCCACTAACTTGCACTATATTATTTTATCTGTCAATGTTCAAATAAATTTGTAGGGCTGACGCACACCCTTTTATGTTCGAATTTTTAGATTTAATATGAAATTTCCAGTTTTATAAAAAGAAACTTCTATAGCTGCGCACAAGCGAGTTCTGGCTTGGTTGGCGGTTTGAACTGATAAGAGAGTCTTCTCGGTTTGAAGCTGCCTTTTATACTTTCTCGTCTTTCCCACTCTTTTATTTTAACTCTTCTCTCCTATTGTCTCATGTAATTTCTTTTGTTTCAGCTCGCCCCGCCATCCTGCCCCTACATCCCCTCACTGCCAGAGCGAGGCCAGCCGGTCGCTGACCCGCTATTTTCGGCAGCGAAGGAATGTGACAGGATCCAGCTTGTTCGTGGTGTCGCCTAGACTACTGCCAGTTTAATCTTTCTTACTTGTCGTCTAAATGATTTCTGAATATGATGAATAAATGATTATTTATGTATAAATTTGTGTTTTTTTTTTTTTTTTTTTTTTTTATATTTTGTTTTCCTTTCTGATCCTTTTCAGGTATTTTCAATAAATGATTTTGTTTATTTGTATTTTGTGTTTCTCTTTATTCTGATTTTATTCGGTTTTTCTTTTATCTTTTTAGGATTGTGACTACGTCACAACGCATTGCTCTCAATCTCAAGCTCAATCGCACTCAGCACACAATTAATAATTAATAATTGTGTGCTGTTCAAATTATATTCAAAATTCAATTTGTTTATTTATTATTATAATTTGTACCTTTTTTCTAAATTGATATTTTTGACTGATTTTCTAAATTAAATTATTTTGGCATTAATTTTCAATTGTAGTGTCCACGCATTTTGTATTAAAATTGTACTTTGTACCACGTTTTTGGAAGGTAGAATAAACTGCTTCCTCACGATAACATCTACTTGGTCTGGTTTATTTTCCTCTTGCCTCGAGTGAGTTCTCACATTTTTTCAATATATCCACAGATCAGTCAAGCTTCATCCGGACGGATTCTCAACAACTCGAAATTTTAAGAAATTACCGCCTAAATTACGCTCTGACTTGTGCGCCATTCGGCTCTTGCAATCCCAAGACTCAATCGTTGCCAAAATTGTGGACCGAGTCAAAAAAGGAGAAATGACCGAGATTAATACAATACACAACGACATCTTATTTCGCTTCTACAAACCTAACGACCGGTGGCTCCTCGTCATCCCTAGGATAGTTACTGAGAAAATCATTACCCGTTTCCACGAAAGGTAAAACTAACCTGTAACGGCTAAAACTCTATTCCATATACGCCAATACTTTTGTTGGGATCATTTAAACGATCAGGTGAAGCAGTACGTTCGTTCATGTGATTTGTGTCAACGTGTGAAAACTCTACACTATTTCATGCAAGGGCCATATCAGCTGGTTCATTCCGAAAGACCCAGAGACTTAGTGACCGTCGATTTTGATGGACTTCTCTCACGCTCTATCAGTGGAGTGCAATACATCTTTATCCTGCTAGATACATTTTCAAAATACGTTAAATTGTACCCCATTAAAAAACCAACTACGTGGATAATACTTCATAAGATTACCGAACATTACATGGTTGAACTCGGCCAATCCGCTAACATCCTCGCCGATAGGGGCACTCAGTTCACCTCACCTAAATGGAGACAATGCTTCAAGAAAAAGGCGTCAAGGTACGATTTCGCTCGGTGCGTCATCCACAAAGTAATCCGACTGAACGAGTTATGAAGGAGCTCGGACGATTATTTAGGACTCTCTGCCATGATTCACACAGCAGTTGGGCCCGACATGTTCCCCGCATCGATCCCTCCTGAATATCACCTCTTATTTGAGCACAGATTTTAATCCGCATGAGTTGCACTTTGGAAAGGCCCCAATAGAAGAGGTGGAATAACTCGTCGCATTTCCTACAAATAATGATATTTCTCACGAACAAAAAATAATATTAGCCAATGATCGGATCAAGTCAGCTTTCGAAAAGCGTTGTAATGCGCAAAAAATCGTATCATCAATATCTCTAGCTGTCAGTGATCTCGTGCTTTTAAGGGTCCCCTA
Source organism: Cylloceria caligata (assembly GCA_963942595.1). Lineage (NCBI taxonomy): Eukaryota > Metazoa > Arthropoda > Insecta > Hymenoptera > Ichneumonidae > Cylloceria > Cylloceria caligata. Next base: position 44,098,941 of record OZ012706.1, read on the forward strand.
TCCCTCTAGCGCGGTCGACCACGTAACGTCAAAGTTTTTTCATTTATTCTATGGCCACTACCAGATAGCAAAGGTTATTAGTGAAAACGCATTCCAACTCGTTCATAAATATTTACCCAGAGTAGTCAAGGGTATTTATAACCGAGTCAGTCTCACTTTTGTTCTCATTCCAGATCCACTTTTGTGTGGGATATTTTCCTACTATGTATGGTATGGGCTATGCATACGTAATTTGTATGGTCATCGATTTCTGTCATCTCCGACCTTCGAAATTAAGGAGAATAACTGTATTGGATCGACCAAGTAAGACAAGTAGGCTACTCGTCCGATATTATTGTACGAAATCATCTAGCTCTCCGCAGTCCGTGAGCTTGCCCGCCTGATCCCCATAGCGTCAATGGTCTCGCTCTTGAACTTATACCGAACTGCGTCCCGTACACCGAGTGATAGGTAATTGCGCGACACCTATACAATCGCGCTGTGCGCGTCTATTTGTCATAGTTAGCGAGGCGAGAGCCTGCCGTGCAACGCACCACTCTTCCCAGTAACTGCAAAGCTGCCGCACAGCACACCTACTCCAATATAAAGTTTATCAACTGTCTTTTTATTATATCTCTCACGTGTGCACGTTATTGTGATTGGCCAATTCCATTGCTCTGGAATTAAATCGGGTATCTATTAGCATTGTATTTTTAGCAGTAAGCCGCGTACATACGAAAATATGGTATGAAATATTGGTACGACGATATAGCCATCCTGAGTCACCTGTTATTATTTTACAGGAATTCAGTGGCTGGGGGAATCTAATAAGGCAATATCTAAAGAAATTTCAATATTGTATTGTAATATTATAAAATTCGTGGAGGAAACAAAATTGCATATTGTAATGATCTGCCGTTGTCACCCATAATTCTATTGAAGCACCGCTAATTCGACGTTGGTACCTGCGAATGTTACCGCTTGTGGAATTATCTAGTTACTGACCACAGGAACATACTGACCTACAGGGTAGATCCCTGTTACTCGGGGCATCACAGAGTCATTGGCCACGGGAGCGTACCGGGATGTTGGAGATACGCTTACGGCAAGCAGTCGCCCGCGTAACGGACAAAGCTCGAACACTCTCCCCGCTCACCATCTATACTATCTCGGCAGCGTCAGATGTGAACAACGCGCCACGAAGCTAACTTAACGCTCTCGTATGATATAATTGTATTACGCAGTCGCATTTTTTCTCAATTTCTCTTTACATTATAAATTGCTCGATTTTATCTATTAGTATTATAGTGAATCGCTTATAGAATTTTACTCCATTTCTGGAAGGATCGCAAAATTTCATTTTGGGTTACATTCAATATATCTTCTCGTCTTTAATTTTATGTGTAGAATACCGTTAGAGTACAAAGGTCACTCGCGTGTAACACTTCGGTTGCTAGTACAGTTTCGCATATCCGTGTGCGTTAAACCGATGAGAAAACGACTGCGTCAACACCCTATTGTGTTGACGACTGTGTAGCGAGAGGTTAAGCGTCGTTGGAGGTTGCAGGTGGTGCTGCTTGATGCAACATCGTGTGATACTTGCCTGCGCACTCTTTACAGTTGCGTGTCGAACGGCATGACGAGACGTTGTGCCGACCCAGGTAATTGTAACATAGCCTCGACTTTTCCGCCATCTTGCGACGGGCAGCTACTATGAGCTGTCGAAACTCCGGACACATCACGATGTAGTGCTCCAGAGTCCGACACCAGTCACATGGATACACCATCCTGTTGGTGCGACATGACGAAGGTTCACCGTCGTCCGATGAGTGCTGGCCTTCGGAGTAGCAGGATTCGCCGAAGATGATCGTGTTGAGCTGGTTGACTGCGCTGAGGTGGTATCCACCATCTCTAATGCTCGTACCTTTGTCTCGACGAATTCCTCGATTCTCGCAAAGGTCGGGAACTCCTGTGTGCGCCCCACAGAAGTCTCCCATGCTTCACGTGTGGTTTGGTCAAGCTACTGGCTCAGCTGACTTACTAAGACGCAGTCCCAAAGATATTCCTTCGTGGTCAGCGAAGTTAGAACCTTATTGGCCTCCGAAATAGTCGTCACCAGGGATGAGAGCGATCTCGCATTTCCTGCGATAGGTGTCATGCCAAAGAGAGCATCCAAACGTTCCTGCACAGCAACCGCTTATTTTCGAATTGAGACGTGAGTGTCTGCCAAGCCAAAGTAAATGATTCGCTGGTGAGAGCGAATCCTGAAATAAGCTTCGCCGCCGGATCCGAGACGCAGCCGCGCAGATATATCAGCCGCTCCACATCGGCCAACCTGGTGTTAGAGATGACCAGTAATGTGAATAAATCACGGAATGCTGGCCATCCTGCGTACTCGCCCTTGAATGTTGGCAGCTTTATATCAGGCAGCTTTGTCTGAGATCGTGGCGGCGTTGCCACTGGTGCAGGTCGATGAGGCTGCGCCAGCCTCTCCATGGCGTGCCTTGATGCGATCTTGCCGTTGAGCGTCAGCTTAGCCTCGGTCATTTGCAAATTGTTTGCGAAGTAGTCACTATCGAGGTAAGTAGCGGACCAAGAACTTTCTAGGAGCTCGTGCTCCGTTCGAAAGTCGTAAAGCGTCGTACAGATGTGATGAAGTGCCTCGATTCTGCGTTGAAGCGAAAGAACCTTTGGCGCCAGCTCGGTTGCCAGGCGAGCTGGTGGTCGGGTTCGTTTCGCCGTGGGGGTGCCATCGGGGACCAACAATGTCTTCTTCTTATCAGGGTCACCGGGCACGACCCCGGTATCTGATGAGTAGCGTTCGGACATTGTTGTCCTGACAACCCCTTTGAACAAAAAAAAGCAACAAAGATGCTCCACAGAGCGCTATTTTAACACAATCTGCTTGGCTGACGAGTACAAAGATGAGCTGATGAGGCAAGACTGCGAAGATTGTCCACGGAGTCCCACGTCGAGATAAGCCGAGATGAGTGTCGAAGGTAGGAAGACCCTGGCCTCCTCCTGTGCGTGAGTCGAAATCCGGCTCGAAGGACCAAAATGTTGCGGATTGCCTTGTCTGGTGATTTTCAATCTGAAATATATCGAAATGGGATGAGTTTTCACTCACAACAGGTGTGAAATAACCACACCAAAGATGTACGTAGAGAAAGTAGCCTTTATTCCACCTCGACTTGCTTTACTACAAAAAAAATATTTAAAAATAATAAACGAATGAATTCATAGTGAGTTTAGTGAGCTGCACATACAATTATATTAATTGTGTGCCGAGATACGTGAGGTGAAACGTGATGCAGCCCGTGCTGCATAGCACGCCACGAGGCCTTTGAGGATGCACAAATTGAGATTTCCCCACCTCACCGACATGAAATTTAGTTAAATTATGACGGTGCTCGCTTATCGAGTATTTTGACTCCTGTTGAGCACTCCTGAGTTAAGTAGATCCGGAGAAAAGCGGTAAAAAAGTCCGAGGTGAGAACGGTGGCTGTAGCTGTTTATGTGGTTTTCACGAGAGTGTTCAAAAATCTCAAGATAGCTGAGCACTACGAAGGCGTTGCTGCGAAACGCCGCAGTCAAGCGCGAGACCGATGATAGTCTCTCGCTTGAGTAGCATGCCTACAAAGCGCTGCCTCGGCTGTTCGCACGACAGCCGAGCGCAGCACAACACCAGTAGCAACGAGTCGATGCACGGCAATTATCGATAGCCGCGCGTCAGCTGATTTCCCAACAGACAAGAATTTTTATTTTTTATTGTCCTCATTTTTTTTTAAAAACAGCAAATTTTGATATTTATTGCTATACTTCAAATATTCTTCTGTTTAGTGGACTCAGAACCTTATTTTATTTATTTTTGTATTATTTTAAATGTGCATTTTTCTTTTAATTCCTGATCATGATTGTCGAGTCCGTAATTTTTATTATATAGTTTGCTGTGAGGTTTGTTTCCCATTGCTTGTCACAAGCAATTGTTGAACATTGAAAAGAATCATTAGAAATTATTATAGGCCGGCCGTCTTCACGTTTTTTGTTGTATGCCGCTGAGAGAGTAACAGTTTTCTGCATTGGACACTTGTATTCCGGGCCAATGTAATATTATTTTAGGTATTATAAAACTTTAAAATAGCATTAGAAATTATTTGTGATTCCAAAACATTGTCGATTGAGTTAAGTGAATTTGCGAGCCCCGGGTATATTGGGAAATTCAGGAATAACTGTCGTAGAGAGATTTTGATCGGGAAGATAGCCAATTTCCCTGTAATAGATGATCGTTTTCTGGTTATCGAGATTGCTATGCGCAATGGCATTTGCTTAATTTTTTTGTAATAATAACTGTTCAGTGATTTTTAATTTGTTTTTTTATTTTATGTGAAAGACAAAAAAAGAAAGTAAGAAAAGAGGAAGTTTCCGTTGATGTGTACCTCGACCAGCGGATTCTGTATGTGCCCAAATTATTATTCTTAAATTGGAGATTTCTTTTCTTTGATACCGGGGAAAAGATAAACGAAATGCTCGTATTAAGAATGCCAGAGGAGATAGCTTCACTGACGAAATATGAGGTAAAGGCGGAATTAGTATCACGGGGATTGCCTATAGAGGGCTCTTTTGCTGCTATGCGGGAGAGGTTGTATTTCTCCAGAATTTTGGCAAATCCGAACGAGACAGCTACGGGACTAATTACGTTGGATGGGGACGTAGGTACCTCGCTGCAAAATGACGGTATGCCGTTGGCAAACGACAATAATAACAATGCGACGGTGCCGAACCCGTTCCATCATTCATCCTCGGTCCAACCGAATGCCACTTCGCGTCAACAAGCACCGGCTGCAACAGCTTGATATACTACTGTGTTCAAAAAGTAAGGGGAATTTTGTTTCAAAATAAAATTTTTTTATTTATTCTTGCAAATCGATTTCGTCCCCCTCAAAATAATCCCCCCTAGCTACAATACACTTATGCCAACGTTTTTTCCAATCTTTGAAGCATGCTAAAAAGTCGTCCTCAGGTATAGCCTTCAATGCGCGTAGCGATTCACGTTTGATCTCTTCAATCGACTCAAAACGAATTCCCTGCAGTGGTCTCTTGAGCTTTGGGAACAGCCAGAAGTCACACGGTGCTAAATCAGGCGAATACGGTGGTTGTGGAGCGACATGAGTGGAGTTTTTGGCGAAAAACTCACGAAGAACCAAACGTGAATTTTGGCACCAAACGCGATTTGACTCTTCTGAGGCACAAATGATCCTTCAAAATTGCTTGCACTGATCCAATTGATATTGCAAACATGTCGGCAAGGTCTCGAATTGTTAATCGACGATTTTCGAGCACTAATTCCTTGATTTTCTTGATGTGTTGCTCATCAATTGATGTCGATGGTCGTCCAGAGTGTTCCAAATCATCAACACGTTCTCTGCCTTCTTTGAAGTCTTTGTACCACTTGTAAACATTTTTCTGTGACATAGTCTCGTCACCGAAGGCCTTTTGTAACATTCGATACGTTTCAGCGGCGGAAATTTCATTCCGCAAGCAAAATTTAATAGCACTTCTTTGCTCGACAAAATTCGACATCGTAAAAATCGCCAAATCCACTTTTCTTTGTTCACAAAATCAAGCGTAAACTAAAAACTAATGATGATATTGACATGTAATTTGTCACAGATGTCACTAACAGTCCTACCAACTTGAAAAAAAAAAATTCATTTGTCCGATTCGGTTAACGCGGGAAGTTTAAATTAAAAATTCACCTTACTTTTTGAACACAGTAGTATATCGCATTGTTAAATTGTCCGTTAGGTTTTATTATATTTTATTTGACTAGTGTTGATTATCGCTCCGTTATCGGTGAATTATTTATTGATTGTTATTATTATTTTGACTTCAGTTATTTTATTATTATTCGTTATTTATTATTTCATTTATAACTTACTATCGGGCGGAGATCTCGGTTTTGTCTTGTATACGTCATATGATTTCCAATATTGAGCGTCGAGTTGTTTTGTGTGTGTGGGATTGACCCGGCATAGGCAGTATCGCGAGCTATTTATCCTCGGGAATTCTTATTTGACTTTATTGGATCTTGTGTTGTTTGTTCTGATGTATATTTGGAATTCGGTTTAAATTGTGTTAATGTGGACGGTAGAGAAACAGATCGAACTTTGATGACGTTTGGGAGTGTGTTGAAAAATCAGCTGACGCATGGCTATTATGATCGCCGTGTGGTAGCTCTTTGCTACTGGTGTTGTGCTGCGCTCGGCTGCCGTTCGTACAGCCAAGACAGCACCTCGTAGACACTCTACTCAAGCGAGAGACTTACATCTATCTCTTGGTTAACGGCGTCGTCGCGCAAGGACGCTTTCGTACAGCTCAGCCATCTTGATATTTTACGCTACTCTCGTGAAAACCGCCAAGAACGCTACACCAGCCTTTTATCAGCTCGGACAATTTTTCACTGCTTTCATCGGATCTACTCAACTCAAACGTGCACAACAGGACTCAAATTAATCGGTAAGCGAGCACCTTGATAATTTACATAAATTCGATCTTGGTGAAGTGGAGAACACTCATTTTATGCATCCTCAAAAGACTCACCTCGTGGCGTGCTTTGCAGCGCGGGCTGCTTCACGTTTTCTCTCACACATTTCGTGGCACGCAATTAATATAATTGTACGTGCGGCTCAATAATTTCCTTTAAAATCATTTCTCATTTATTTTTATATTTTTTTTTTTGTAATTGAGTGAAGTCAGTGGAAATAAAGACCATTTTCTCTATCTACATCTTTCGTCTGGTTATTTTATCCCTGTCATGAGTGAAATCTCATTCTCTGCCAATATCTTTCAGATTGTACAACACATCAGGCAAGGAATACGCAACAGATTGTGAGAGAAGGAACGAGTGCCGCGATTCTTACTGCCGTCATAATTAAGCTTATGACTTGTTGAAGCCAGAGTTAATTTACGGGACATTTTCTTTGCTTTTTTTTATTATTGTGATATTTCGCCAAACCAGTAATCAGTTTATATAAATACTTAAATAGTAAATAATCCGCCCTTGTGGCTCATTTGAGAATGCCGTATACATGGTCTTGTCTGAATTGATTTATTGATTAATTTATTGATTTTATTTATTGATTAATTAATTAATTTTATTTATTGAGTTATTTATTGAGTTATTCATTGATTTTATGCATTGGATTTATTAATTACCACCTCGACAGTCCGAACCACCCACTCTACCTTGAACAGCTTTAGCTAGCCTGGGCTCGTACTCTTTTTTCAAACAACATAGTAAAAATCACATAAGGGCAAGTGAAAGGGAAGATACGGTCAGCAATAGGCATTCCTCACGAATGGAAGCAGTATGGCCATACTCCCCGAAGCTTCGATAAGAGTAACTCGACTCCTAGTCTAAACAGTACTCCATTAAACTCGCTTATATGGTGCCTCGCATTCCTGGTGCCAACCGCAAAATAATAGATCTGTTCAGAAAATGTACCTCGCTTAGCACTACAGGGATGCATCACTTGAGGAAGACTCCAACTACATGCACTAACCTACCCATCCTTTGGCCATGCAGCACACCCTAATATGGTAAAATCCATTGACACAAAATAAAAAGCGCTTACAGTGGCTTCTGCTTCAAGTGCATATACCTATATATACTGTAAAGAACCTCCAGCAGGTAGAGATTTAACATAATACAACGGAATTCAACTTCGCTGGAATCTCGTTTCAAACCCCAGGAAATACAAAGAACCGGCTAAATATAGAAATTCAAGACATAACGGAACACCTGCACGTTATCCCGCACCCCTTCACCCAGTGAATAAGGTGCGACAAACATCACGTGACCTACCACAAAATACCCCTCCGGGGCTCATCCACTAAACTATATAAACCGCGACAGGACAAGCCTCAGGGCTCTTATTGAAACTACCTTCTGCAAGACGAAATGCTGCCCGACAGCACACCGCAACTCTAATATTGATAAGCATAACAGTTTTGATACAACCATGGTGAAAATTAGTGTTCTTTCGCTCAACTGGTTCCCCTATATTGCGCTTGGCCGTCAGTTGAATGAACGAACTAATTAGAGGTACTCTGTGAGGAGTAAGGCTCCCCTGCACTGCGGTTGGCCGCCCCTACTCACAGCGTCAGAACACTCTCCACCAACGGGTCCCCGCGCACGGCGTCGTGGCTATCCGTCTCTTGGAGAGTGAAGAAGCACGCGCGACACGAGGTCAAGGGAATGACGTCCCGACTAAGTATACCGCGCGCAAGATTCGTAGGGTGTACCTGCGTGGGTGGGACCACGTCAGGGCCAGCGGCCAACCACCCCCTGGCACATGCTGATACCTGAGCAGATTACGGAAATCTAACAGACCGAGTTGCAAGCCCCGTAACGGTACAACAAGGCAGCTTAAAATAAACGTAAATCAATGCTTCAGTATCAGGAGTACAGGACGAACTAATTGGTCATCGCTGCGAACCCGGTGTCTCGCCTGAACAGTGAGCTATAGCTAGGGACCAAAACAATAACAAAATTTTCAAAAAAAAATTTTTTCTTCAGTTGGTTTCCCGTACCTTACAATTTTTATACAATTTTACGGTTCGATATATGATATATATAATGTGTGTGTAATAGTACGTAAAATTATGTATTGTTTCATTTTTTGTTTATCAGTGTCGTTCAAGTCGAGCAAGTCGTTCTCGGTTGGGGGGACGATTGCATAACCTGGCCAGCTCGGTTCGCAGTCGTTCCTCTGGCTGTTGTCGTCCGAGAGGCTCGAGGTTGATAGTTACCTCGGCGGCTGCCGGGGTTATTGCTTCTCTAGTGCTCGGTGGTGTTCTGTTTCTTTTGTACCTGTAACATTTAAGCAGAACGTAGCCAACCAAGGCTATCGGCGCTATAGCGCCCAAGGAGTAGAAACTCAGATTGTGAATGTGTTGCATCCCATCTCCGGCAGTATGGAGGTTGTCCATGATTTGGTCGGCTCGAGCTCCGAGCTTTCGAAGCTCTTCGGGGTCTCGCAGCACGCTCTGTAGTGGGATGGTCCTCTCGGTCTGCGTCGGGGGCGCCCGAGCTTCGATCTCCGTTAATGTCAAATTAAACGACGGGAGGTAGTTTTCCCGTATGATCTGCGATGTTCGCCCGATGGTTTTGATGCTGAAATCTCGGGCGGTTACTATACATACGCCTACCAAAGCCAGTATTCCCGAATTATTTAGTATTTCGTGCTGAGTGGGATTTTTCCCACAATTTATTCCTACGGGAACCGGGGTTGGCGCGACGTATAACCATCGTCCTTGCTGTTGCATTGGAACGATTAAGGGATGGGTGATTTCGATAACCCTTTTCGCGCAATTTTTTCCGTTACCGGTGTCCATTTTCGCATAGATTAGGACTTCGCAGGGCGCGTCGTTTGTGACCGGCATAGTAGGGTGTGTTGGTGGGCAAATGTATGATTTGCCCAGTACCTTGCAAATTTTTATGTCATCGGATGTCATCCTTAGGTACATGCGATTCTCTATATCTATTACCAAGTGGGTCTCGGTCGCTTCTAAAGGGTGATTTTTTTGAGGTTAGGATTTTCATGCATTAGTATTTGACAGATCACGCGGGATTTCAGACAAGGTGTCAAAGAGAAAGATGCTCAGTATGCTTTGACATTTCATAATGAATAGACTTACTAACGAGCAACGCTTGCAAATAATTGAATTTTATTACAAAAATCAGTGTTCGGTTCGAAAAGTGTTTCGCGATTTACGTCCGATTTATGGTCTACATAATCGACCAAGTGAGCAAACAATTAATGCGATTGTGACCAAGTTTCGCACTCAGTTTACTTTATTGGACATTAAACCAACCACACGAATGCGTACAGTGCGTACAGAAGAGAATATTGCGTCTGTTTCTGAGAGTGTTGCTGAAGACCGTGAAATGTCGATTCGTCGCCGTTCGCAGCAATTGGGTTTGTGTTATTCGACGACATGGAAGATTTTACGCAAAGATCTTGGTGTAAAACCGTATAAAATACAGCTCCTGCAACAACTGAAGCCGAACGATCTGCCACAACGTCGAATTTTCAGTGAATGGGCCCTAGAAAAGTTGGCAGAAAATCCGCTTTTTTATCGACAAATTTTGTTCAGCGATGAGGCTCATTTCTGGTTGAATGGCTACGTAAATAGGCAAAATTGCCGCATTTGGAGTGAAGAGCAACCAGAAGCCGTTCAAGAACTGCCCATGCATCCCGAAAAATGCACTGTTTGGTGTGGTTTGTACGCTGGTGGAATCATTGGACCGTATTTTTTCAAAGATGCTGTTGGACGCAACGTTACGGTGAATGGCGATCGCTATCGTTCGATGCTAACAAACTTTTTGTTGCCAAAAATGGAAGAACTGAACTTAGTTGACATGTGGTTTCAACAAGATGGCGCTACATGCCACACAGCTCGCGATTCTATGGCCATTTTGAGCGAAAACTTCGGAGAACAATTCATCTCAAGAAATGGCCCGGTAAGTTGGCCACCAAGATCATGCGATTTGACGCCTTTAGACTATTTTTTGTGGGGCTACGTCAAGTCTAAAGTCTACAGAAATAAGCCAGCAACTATTCCAGTTTTGGAAGACAACATTTCCGAAGAAATTCGGGCTATTCCGGCCGAAATGCTCGAAAAAGTTGCCCAAAATTGGACTTTCCGAATGGACCACCTAAGACGCAGCCGCGGTCAACATTTAAATGAAATTATCTTCAAAAAGTAAATGTCATGGACCAATCTAACGTTTCAAATAAAGAACCGATGAGATTTTGCAAATTTTATGCGTTTTTTTTTAAAAAAAAGTTCTCAAGCTCTTAAAAAATCACCCTTTATGTAGTAGTGCCTGCCGTGGTCCGCTCGCATGGGTATAGGATATACTTTGTGCATACGATATAGTTGCTGCCCGATCAGCGGTATATCCAGCACAAGTACCACTGCGTTACCTTCGCTGTAAGCCCTGGTATCTGCCAGTCGCATAAGTGTTGACACTTGGTCGGGTGCTATTGCGACCGGGAAACTACTGCCCGACGGTAGGTGTGGTAGTGCTTCTACGAGGTGCCTAGCAAGTGTGCGTGGCGGCAGGGACGTTGCTCGGGCCTTACCGCTAGCTATATCGTCCACCAGCCACACTAGCTCCTGTACGTCGCTGAGTAATGCTTCAACCGCAATACTTCTCGCGTTGAGCGTCTCGTCCAAATGTTGGCGTCTCTCTATGCAGTATACTTCGCCGTTGAGCGTGCGTTTGATATGCTGCATCAGGGACAGCAGGGTCTGTTCGTTAGCCTGTATGTGCTGCGCGCTTTCATTAAATAGGCTGAGCGTGGTTTTTATGACCTGTATTTGATTTTTTAACCCTTCCTTCAGGGTCTGGTGGGACGCCTCCAGGCGCGTTATCTCTTCATGTAGTTCCTTTGCGTCGGCGGCATCCATGTTTCCCGTGATAGCCTTGATTATGCTTCCAAGGCCGTCTATCAATCCTCGGCGCTCTCTGACGGGGCGCGTCCCGAGGAGGTCGGATATGGTCAGTATCCCTGTCTCTATTCTTCTCTTCATTCTCAGAACTGAGTCGCTTATCACGGGGCATATATCGTTGACGCGAGTTTCGCTTTCGCACAACTCCGTCAGACGTTGTAGGCTGTTGCTTATCTCTCCTTCTCGGTACAGTAGTGCAGCAAGGTCCAGCCTGATTATCAGTCGCCACGTCGATTGAATTATCGTAAGGCTCCCTATATTCTCGTAGTAGATGCCCGGAGTGCTGGCAAAAGTGCTGACGACGTAGTCGGCTGTATGCGGTGTGGCTGTGGTTTGTCCACACCTTGTTGCGATTAATCTGCAATCAGACGAGGGGAGGAAAGCGTGAATTCTCCCTCTTTCGTTGCAGTCTCGCGAGTTTCGCACGAGGGCTCTTTGGCTCATTCTTGTTCTAACAACCTAACAGTAACCATGTCTAGCACAATTTTATTCAACGTCTCCGGGGCTCACGGCGCAGTCGTGTGTATTGGGAGGGATTTGTCTCCCGAGGTGTTGGAGCTGGTTGTGAGTATTCACCTTACCTCAGAAGTATTTTTTAATGTTAGCGCTTTTTCTATAAAATTCTTATTTATTTTTATTTTTATTTTTATTTTTAGAGCTGCCTGGTAGTTGTGCCTGGGCCCAGTAGGAGGTGGCTCTCGGACGAGTTCCTGGCGGTCTTAGCCGTCCGCCGCCGCCGGGAGAATTGCCGCCGGGCCGTCTACTGTCTGTGGGGCCTAGGGCCCTGGGAAGGCGACGAGGAGCCCTACCCGGATTTCATCGGGTTGCACCGTCTTTTTGCGGAGGGCCCCCTCTCCACTTGTCCGGCGTGCGACACCGTTTTTATTTAATTAATTTTTTTCTAATAAAATTATATTATATATAATTATAAAAATGTGTTGGATATTGATCGGTGGAGGCAAAAGTGTTATTATATTTTCTACCTTCAAAAGTTTTTCAGCTTTATCAAATCTCCTCACCTTGCGCTCCGTGGAGCTCCTCACTCACATTTATTTAGTTTCGTTAATGATCTATAAATAGCTTCAGGCGGTTGGCATGTACCGCCTGAGTTTTCCGTCTTGGGCGTAGTCGTCGTATGCGTAGGTGCCGCGGGGTTCCTGTTTCACGGCGGTCGGTAACTCAGCTTCCCTACAGTACACCAGCACGTGGGGTGACAGTCCGGTCCCCCTATGTGGAGTGGTGTTGTATGTGAACATCGCGTACGGCAGCCACTCGTCCCAATTACCTTGATCCTCGTCTATGAAATTTTTCAGGTACTCAGCGAAGGTGCGATGCGATCTTTCTAGTGCGCCGTTTGATTCGGGATGGTAGGCAGTAGTTTGTATCTTTTTAATTCGCAGCAGTCGACACATTTCCTTGAAGGTTACACTGAGGAAATTGGTGCCCTGGTCCGATAGTATTATTTCCGGCGTTCCGTGCCGGCAAATTAGTTCTTTCACGAGCGCCCTCGCTACCGTCGAAGCCTCTTGGTTCGGCAGGGGGATCGCTGCACTGTATTTGGTAAGTGCGTCCTGAAATGTGAGTATATATTTTTTCCCGGAAGCGCTTTCCGGTAACGGTCCTACGATGTCAACCGCGACTTTTTCAAATGACCTTGATGGGGTGTCCGTTACCACCATCGGCACTCGTTCCTTCTTCCCGATTTTATTCTTTTGGCAAGAGTCGCAGGATATTTTTCCAAATCCCTTCTTATGCCGGGCCAGTCGTATTTGGTCCGGATCCGATGCAACGTACGCCTGACACCCTAAAGCCCTCCTATGGGGGTATCGTGGTATACTTTTATGATTTTCAGGCGGTCTTCGAAGGAGGGAGTGGCTACGCCACTGCGGCAGTCGCTGCGCTCTTTCATAACGCTGTCTTCTTCTGTGCTGCTGGAGGTTCGCGGGCTGCGGCCCCCGCTTTGCCTCGCTTCCTCAGCAGGCTCGTGCGGCACTTGGCCCGCAATTTCCTTGCTCGGTGTGCCCACCGGTAGCTCCGCCGTTGCAGCGCTCGCTCTGTCCCTTTCAGCGATGCTTGCAGTCTTACTCGTGCCTTTCTGCAATAGCTTGCGTGGTCTGCCCCTTCCCCGACCGCTCGGCCTCGCGGCAGGGCTGTGGGGCTCAGTAGAGCGATCTGCGTCCACGCAGCGGATCTCTCCATCTTCTTCTGGCACATTGGCCGGCGCGGCCTCTCTCTCTGCCGCGTTGCTCTGCTGGCTCGCTGTATTCTTGGCTCTCCGCTTTGTGCGGCTGTCCGTACTCGGGCGCTTGCTGTCCTCGTCTCTCTCGCGGACGGGCTCGACCTCTCGCTTCAGCGAGCTACCATGGCTATACGGGGTATCGTCGGCTGTCCGCTTTGTGCGGTCATTCGTTGTGCCTACTTGCCCCGGCTTGCTGTCCTCTTTCGACACACGGACTTCGTTCTTCGCTCTCACTTGGGCCCTTGTTGTGAGGAATATTCGGCTTAGTGCATCTGCATTTGTATTTCGTTTTCCTGCTTTATATTCGACGTCAAACTCATGCTCTGCCAATTTTATCTTCCACCTCATTAGTCTCGATCCTGGGTTTTTTACTCCGAACAACCAGGTGAGCGGTTGGTGATCGGTCACTACTGTGAAGCGAGTACCATAGATGTATGGCCGAAATTGAGCGAGAGCCCAAACTATTGCGAGTAATTCCTTTTCCGTAGTAGTGTAATTCAGCTCGGCCTTCGACATGGTGCGGCTTGCGTAGCATATGGGCAAATCGTCCCCGATCTTGCCTTGCGAAAGTATTGCGCCGAGCGCCCGATCTGATGCGTCTGTTGTCACGACGAACGGCTTTTCGAAGTCCGGATACTGCAATATCGGTGCCGTGGTAAGTGCCGTCTTCAGTTCTTCGAATGCGGCATCCCTTACAGCGGTGCACTCGAATTTAACCCCTTTCTGGGTTAGTTCCGTGAGCGGCTTAGCGGTTTTCAAGAAATCTCTGATGAATTTTCGGTAATAACCAGCTAGTCGGAGGAAGGATTGAACTCCTTTTACATCCCTCGGCACCGGGAATTCCTTTACTGCTTCTAATTTCTGGGGATCCGCTCGCACTCCCTCTTCGGAAATTATGTGGCCGAGGTACTGCGTTTCCTTTCGCAGGAATTGGCACTTGCTGGGTTGCACGGCCAATTTGGCCTCTCTTAGCCGCTGCAGTACCTCTCGCAGCCTGTCGTTGTGTTCCTTTAAGGTCTTTCCGTGTATTACTATGTCGTCCAGGTACACATAGCATTTAACTCCTTGCAGTCCCGTTAACGCCGAGTTCATCAGCCTCTGGAAGGTCGGTGGCGCGTTCTTAAGTCCAAATGGCATGCGGTTATATTCGAAATGGCCTTGCGGAGTGGAAAACGCAGTTTTCTTCTTATCTTGCTGCGCCATCGGAATTTGGTGACATCCCGAGGCGAGGTCCAAGGTCGTATAATATCGTGCTCGTCCCAGCTGGTCCAATATCTCCGTGATGTTCGGCAGTGGGTACGAGTCCCCGATGGTGGCTTCGTTTAGTTTACGAAGATCCACGACCACTCTCATCTTCCTTACTCCAGCGGGGTCTGGTTTCTTTGCCACAACCAACAGTGGCGCGTTCCACTGACTTCTGCTGGGCTGGATAATGCCTTCTGTTAGCATTTCGCAGGTCTGCCTTTCCACTTCCCTTTTGTGGGTTTCTGGCAGCCTATATGGGTGCACCTTAATGGGCTGCGCCTTTTCCTTAAGGGGAATTACGTGCTCCACCATCGGCGTGCATGGCAGCTTATCCCTCGGCAGGTGGAATACGTCTTCGTACTCCCTTGTAATCTCGTCGAGCGCTTCGCGCTCTTCTTTATTGAGATTTTCTGTGTCGAGCTCTCGAGCTAGTCGCGCGAGGTGGTCGGCCCCTCGCTCCGCGCTGACGGTGCATACTTCGGGCGTCGCGGCCTCGGGACCGTGACCCACTGCCGTTATCTCTATGGGCTCGAGTTCCAACACCGGGCGTTGTACTTCAACAGCCTTCTCTGTAGTGTTTATTAGACTTACTGCACAGCTACTACCGTGCGGCGGCGTGATGCAAGCTCCCATAATTACTCCGTTTCCGAGTTCCATTTTAGAGAGCAGTCCGATAAATTTGCTCTTGGTCGCGGCGTAAGCGACGGTCTCGCTGCGCGGCGGCAGGGTCATCTTCACCTATCCATCTAAAAGCGGCATGCAATGTCCGTATAGTTTAATTATTTCACCGTGCAAGATATCTGCCTTATGATGTTTAATGAAGTCCATTCCGAGCAGTCCGTTGACCCTCAGTGGCACGGTGCTCGGAACGATGTAAAACCAATGCTCTACATTTAGAGCCGGCGTCTCCAGCGTGATTTTCGCGATTCCTAGAGGAGTAAATTTTTCGCCTGCCACCCCTTGCAGTTCCACTTTGCAGTCTTTCACCATAGTCTCAGGCTTGAGACAGTCTTCTTTAATGATGCTGCATTGGGCTCCGGTGTCTGCCTTGAGGGTGAGTACCCCGATCACAGCCAGCGATGCAATAATATCGAAGTCACTGGCAGTGCCACTCGACGCCGGCAACGTTACTTGTAGCAGTTGTAGCTTGCTTGCGGGCTTTTGCTGGGCTGTTAGTGTGTTCAGCCTCATCGTCGCCAGCGGGCGGGTGTCCGTACTATTCCGACCGGTACCCGTCGTTACTGTTGTTTTTTTCGCCTTATCCTCTAAGCCTATTTGACGTTGGGGCTGCTGTGTCGTCTGAGCGGGTTCGCTCTGGTTTAGCGACAACCTCTTTCTGCAGTCCCTCCACACGTGGCCCTTCTTCTGGCAGTAGTTGCACACGATGTCGACGTTGTGTATGGACTTGTTCTCGGTAGGCGCAGGCAAGCTTACTCTTCCCGATGTCCGGGTGCAGTCTCGAGCCGTGTGTCCAGCTTTTCCGCAGGTGAAACAATTTTCTCCCTGTCGGGATGGTGCGCCTAGGGACCTTCTGGGGTGGCTTAGTGCTCCGCCAGCCCCTCCCTTTGGCTGCACCATGTTGGTTATCTCTATGGCCCCTGCCACAGAGTCATGCGGAGTTTAGTAATTTCTTGCACGTGCCAGCACTTGCACCTGGCCGTACAGGCCGTTTTCGAAGTTGGCCTGTGCGCTTCGTCGGGTGACGCTCTCGACGGTGATCCTCTGATCCTCTGTTTTCAACGGTTCGCAGAGTATTTCGGCGATGTCTACCGTGATTCTCTCCGTTCTTGCCGCGTAGGCGGCGATGTCTTCGTTCTGTCCCTGCCGGAGGGAGCTGAACTCCATTTGCAACGCAGCCAGGGACTTCCGTTGTCCGTACAACGCTTCCAGTTCGCTCCTCAGTTGCGCCATGGTACTGATGGTTTTGTGCTGCAGTTGTCTTGCTGCCGCACCTTCTAATTTGCTCATGACTATCAACTCGAGAAGGGTGTCATGCTCCTCCTCTGCTACCCTGCGGAATATCGTCTCGCAGGACTTTAAGAAGAGCGGCAATGCCTTCGAATCCTTGCCGTCGAGCGTTTTTACCATTTTTATACCGAGACTGAGGCTGAGCATATTTGAGGGCCTCTGCGTCTCCTCGAACCGCGTGCGTCTCGGGGACCGTACGGGGGGCGGATGGTCTTCCATCCCTGCTCCTCCTAACCTTCGCTGGAGCTCAGCTATTTGTTTTCTTAGGGAGCGGATGAGCTCGTATTCGTCCACACCTACCTCATTTAACGTATCCGCCAAGTTTCGTCTTGCTGACGGTGTTTCAACCCCTTGGAGTTCGCGATCGAGTTCGCGTTGACTTTGCTCATGCTCGCGCTGCAGCCTTTCGCACTGCCGCACAGTAGACGCAGAGCCCGAAATCGTGGCAGAAAAGTCAGAAAAAAATTTTTACAATCGGGATATTTGAGCAGGCAGTCAGGTAGAGGACTAATGGCTGCGTTAAATTGTAAAAGGGGAACCTTTTTCACCGTATACCTTCGTCGCTGCGTCAGTTGGAAGTTAGCCTTCGAGACGAGTGTTCGCATCGCGCACTGAACGAGCGAAAACTACCGTGACTTATAAAATCGATAACTTTAAAGTGAAGTGTTTTAAATCAATCCGGAGACATGGATACGACTTCTGGAGGTATGTAGAAGATATTTTTACATTGGTTGAGTTTAAAATAAATATGGAAATTATTGAAGTGTAGTATAAACTACTGCATAAATAAAGTGAAAGAATTTTGTAAACTTATATTTTCAACTATCCGAAAAGTTATACTTTCTGCCATATTCTGCGACAGCCAATATCTAGGCCTTTAGTTTATTATATAAGCTTGCGAAATTAACAGGAATTAGCTGCCTAGAGCTGCCTAACTTTGTCTGTTATGGTTTTTGGCAACGTAAAACAGGCGGTTGCCGACCGTGTACGCGCGCGCGGCGCCATACGCCATGACATGGGGCCATTGAACAGCTGCTACTTGAGCAATAGGACTATATCCATACATATACCATATATAATATATATATATATATATACATATATATATACAAAATACAAATTCAAGTAAATCATTTATATATCTATTTTTGTAGACATACAACAATACATAATATATATGTAAGTATATACTAAAGTAATTAATTTGAATCGTCACATTTTATTTATATTTAATACATTTTTATTATATATATAGGTATATATGGGGCATTCCACGCCAAATCGGACAGTTCAATTTTTTTTCCCTTGATTTTGTCATATTTTCATGTACTTATCAAAAATCGGCTTCTGGTACATTTTGAGATGTTTTTGGTCACCCGTTCAAAAAATATTTGTTTATGTTTTTTTGCTCATAACTTCTTTCATAATAGTCTAAATTCAATTTTTTTTTTCATAACTGTTGTTTTTTATGTACTTTTCAAAAAAAAATACGAATAATTATTGCGGCTACTTATTTGTTACAATAATTAAAATTCATTAAAATTTTGATCTGATCCTTCAACACAAATTCTATACAATTTTATGTCTTTATTACAGGGTCCCATTACGAAGGAGTACATTTGACGAGGAAAGAATTATATCTTATTATAAAGGATAATTTGAACGATAATTTCGCTACGTTATTGTTTGGCTTTCTGATTCGCAATCAGTCACTTTCACAACCCGCGTATATCAATTTTGATCAATTCAATTATAATAATTAAAATTCAAATAACTAATGCAAGTTATATATCATTGTATACGAAAACGTCATACTAAATAAGTAAATTATTTCATCCTTTTTTGAGTGGTACGGCAGGAGAGAGTTTTTTTTTTAATTTTTAATTTTTTTTTAAATACTTGTCCGCCATATTGGATCAGCCATTTTGTTTACAATAATTTGGCTTTCGGATTCGTAATGAGCGACCCTCAAAACCCACATATAACAGTTTTTGTCAAGATCGGACACCTTTTTAACATTCATGTCCGCCATATTGGATCGGCCATTTTGTTTACAATAATTTGGCTTTCGGATTCGTAATAAGCGACCCTAAAAACCCGCATATACCAATTTTTGTCAAGATCGGACACCTTTTTAACATCCATGTCCGCCATATTGGATCGGCCATTTTGTTTACAATAATTTAGCTTTCAGATTCGTAATCAGCGACCTTAAAAACCCCTGCATACCAATTTTCATTCCGATCGGAGGTTATTTGTATTTACTGCCACGATTTCGGGCTCTGCGTCCACTGTGTGCCGTCGAGCTCTTACCAAATCACGGTGGCTTCGGTCGATCCCCTCTAACCGATCTTGTACTCTTGAAGTCACCGATCGTGCCGTCGTACCGGTAGCTGTCGGGAAACCTACGCGATCTATCGTTTGCATGCTTTCGAGTTCCCGCTCATCCATGTCCTCGTCTAGGTGTTCAGGCGCTCGTTCGCCAGTAGCCATATTGAACACTTCGTCGCTACCTATACTAATGCTATCGCAAAATGCCGTACCCCTGAGTGGGTTCACGCCGAACTCGGCGTCCAGTCGGCCTGCGACGGCCTCTTGCCTGTCAGTGGGGATTCGACCCGACGGCGAGAGCTCTGTTAACGCCCTGTGCGCTTCGTATACGATTCCCCCTACGGCGGCAGCTAATCCAGCTGTGGAGTCTACCCCTTCACCGGGTATTGCAGTTCCTAATGAATTGACTCTACGTTTCGGTTTCGCTCCCCTAAATATCGGCATGTTGCTAATTTCGCGGCGAACATAACTCTAAAATATGCCCACAAAATGTCGACAGAAATATCAAATATCTGTCCTAACTGGCTTTGGTTTATCGGCTATATGTATAAGTATAATGTAACCGCCACTTACAGAAAGATGATCTGGTAGACGGTCCTTTCCATGGTGATGTTCTAAGGTGTTGCCGACTTGATGTCCTGCAGCTCCTTTCTGTTGATAGTCCTTGACGCCTTCCTTAACGCTGTTGACCCGTTTCTTCGTTGGTTCCTGGGTTCGTCCTTAGTGCGTCGCCAATGGTTGCGCGACGGCTTCTTCTCGAGTAGCTGTTTCGCGTACTCGGTTGCACACTTTGTGCGGTTTTTCCTCGACTTGACGTAACACCGTCAATCGGGATTTTAAACGGTTGACCGATATGTCACACCGCACCGACGTACACTTCGCGTTTTCGCGTTAGCTTATTCGGGTTTTCACGAACTACACTGGTGTCCTTTGCACGAGTCGTAGTCGTCACTTCAGAGTATTCTTAACTTTGTCCAAAACACTTTTTTGTCCAAATAAATCACGTATCGCTTAACTTCAGCGGATCCCACCGCTGCCACCAAATGTTATGCCGGTACCGGGTAATTAGATTATTCGGTATTCGGTATAATATTAAAAAGTTATTATTTTTTGGGATCGTTCGCCGATAAGGAGATGAATCTCGAGTATAATATGAAAACGCGAATTTATATAAAAGGAAGTATTTATTATAGGCAACGGTAACTTTCCGTTGTCTATTTAATTGTCAAGGTAAGAAGTACAATAATACGTTGTTTCGAGAATTTCACGAGGAACCAACCGTTCTCTGTTGAGTCTAAATTAATTCTGATTTTAGTAAAGCAGTTAGCAACTGCGTTAGCTAAAATCCCTTAGTTGGCAGCTTTAGCTTTAGCCAATCGTAGATCGCCTCGCGAGTCGCCTCATGCTGCGTCGGCGTCTACTTCGCATCCTGTCTTGTATGACAGCTATCTTTTAGAATTCCATCTCTAGCTGTGTCCGCTAAGGAATATTCCTGAGAATACGTGTAGAGGAATATTCCGCGACACAACACCATCA
The DNA here is from genome assembly GCA_963942595.1 of Cylloceria caligata. Classification (NCBI taxonomy): domain Eukaryota; kingdom Metazoa; phylum Arthropoda; class Insecta; order Hymenoptera; family Ichneumonidae; genus Cylloceria; species Cylloceria caligata. The sequence continues at coordinate 44,119,759 of OZ012706.1, forward strand.
GCAAAGAACACCGTCTAGTGATTATACAAAGGCCGACCGGTATATCTTATGAAAATACCACGGGACGCCCCGTATTAGGACAAGTACAGGCAGGATACCAGAAGATCCACCACCTCGCAATCTTGCGTAAAACACGCGACAACCCGAATAAAAAAAATTGAGTGTTAAGCTCCGTATGGGCGAAATCTCATCGCTATACGAATAATCGAGTCAACCCCGACAATACCGGAAAACATTCCGCATACGTAAATTTAAGATAGTCGCGTAAAAGCATAACGCGATAACCCAAATAGATAAAATTGAGTGTTAAGCTCCGTATAGGCGATATCTCATCGCCATACGAATAATCGAGTCAAACCCCGAAAATACCGGAAAACATTCTGCGTACGTAATTTGTGAAGAGATAATAACGTATAAACAGGACGATTGAGTGTTAAGATCCGAGCGCACGTCGCACAAATCACGAAATTCAATTCCGATCGGAAATAGAATACAATAATAGAATACATACAAAGATGTAACACCGCAACCTAGTCATTCGATACCACCTCCACCTATCGAAGCCAACCCTTCCGATTTCCTCACGAGAAGTACAAACCAATCAGCGCCTGACGCACCAACAAATTAAAGAATTACCCACCAAACACATAGACGAATGATGAAAGAGTAACAAATTGCACGTCCACGGACATGTGCGAGTTATTAAACCCAGAATGAGGTCTCCCAACAAAACAAAAAAAAAAGAAAACAAAATAAAATCAATCACACACTCTTATAAAACAATAGACTCAACTCCTTCCATCCAGCCCAGAGCACGAATCTATTTCAAGCCATCAATCCTCTACCCAGTGGCATCGGAGGGACCGCGCTCGAAATAAAATAAAAACTATGCGATTTTTCCACGGTAAACGAGTAGACGCGCACAAACATTGCAGAATAAGGATAAACAAAGTATTAAAAATCGCGGAACGTTTCAATACATATACATATTTAAGAATTTAATATAATTAAAATAAGTTAACATAATTGAAATAAGAATATCAACCGCAATCATCATCAGATTTTCGATGCGTAGTAGAATCAAGGAATCAAAACCTATGTATGAATTTCAAGAAGTATTGTTCACTTTTATCATAAACAATTAGATCACCGTAAGCATGACCTCATACGGCGGCTTCTTTTGTCTGAAGATGCTGGGCATATGGGAGGGATGACACGCGCCAAATATGACGCAACCCCCACCTTAAAGTACATCACTCGACGACATGTATATACGCAAGGCCAGGAGCGCGCGGCAGATCATTAATTAATTAATCAGACATCGGACATCATTAAGAATCATTAATCGGGTCGCAAATAATTAAGATTTAGGTGGTTGCGGAAAAAGAAAATATTTAGTTTAAATCACTGGTTACTTAAAAATCTCGGTCGTACCCTCGAGAGTGTTTCCGAGGCAAAGGTGTTCGCTGACAACAGTGCGATACGTATAATTTAATATATCGAAATTGTATTACGATCATTGTGAAGTCTAATACTTAGTGCAAAACATTCTAAAGCCTAAATATTTCTTCAAAAACCTATTCTAATTTAGTTTCCTTTATTCATTCACGATATTAGAACTACTACGCGCCTTTTACTACATCCATAAAAATTCCTCACGAGCGACCACTTGCAACGCTCATTCACCATCTGTTATACTGCCGTGCCTCAATCGGCACGCGTTACCCTTCAACCATATATCTAAGTTAAACCTTTAAGACACCCGCCATCGTGCTTTCACAGGCACGACAGCGTTTAAAAAACATACCCAACTTACATCTAAGTTAGACCTTTAAGGTACCCGCCATCGCGCTTACACAGGAACGATAGCATTAAAAACCATACCTACCACAACCTCTCGTTTCTTCCCTTCTCCACTCATGGGCAGACGTAGAGGCGGTCGTAGATGGGCAACGCGACGTTTTCTTCCAATATTCAGAAAAATTCTTAAGAACAATAATTCCTCAACAGTAAATTTCACCGAAATCGAAAACCATTCTCTTGTCTTCGGCATACCGTTGGAAAAAGAGAGTATCGAACAAGTAATAAAAAAAATAGATAACAGCTCGTTCAAAGACATTAAAATAATTAACGTACGTTCATTGCCGCGTATCTCGTCCGACGTGCATTACCACGGTACTTTCGAACGAGTGACCACAAGAGACGCAGTGAGCTTCCATTGGAATACCACCAGGTCGTGCCAATCACCTCAACACCTGGACAACCCTGACTTCGAGGACCTGCTGATTCTCGACGAATTCTCAGCCAGGATACCCGTGATCACGCTCCACTAAACCAACAACCCGCTACGCTCTTCCGCAGACACAGCCAACTGCAGATGTACACCCGTGACGACAAAAGCCAGTGAGTACACAATGCTCTTTAAATATAATTTACGAAACGAAATAATCCAAGGAAAACAGATTCGTAAAAATAGAAATAGCCTCATCCCTGCTGGTAAATCTCGGCTAAACCGAGGTCCCCTTTTGTCCGAACAACCCGTATTTACAAGACAATACAGGATCCCTCCAATATATAAGGAGGAAATTACGAAACAAATCGGCGAATTAATTGAAGAAAAGATAATTATTTCATGTGATTCACCTTACTGTTCTCCACTGTGGATCGTGCCAAAGAAGACCGATTCGCAGGGGAACCCAAAGTGGAAAATGGTAATCGACTACCGTTCATTAAACGGAAGAACAGTAGGAGATGCTTATCCCCTACCCAAAATTACTGAGATTCTTGACCAATTAGTGCAAAATATTTTTCAGTCTTCGATTTAGCGAGCGGTTTCCACCAGATTCGAATAGCAACAGAGGATGCTCCGAAAACGGCATTCTCAACACCGTACGAACACTACCAATTTAGTCGTATGCCATTCGGGTTGAGAAATGCGCCCGCCACTTTTCAACGTTTAAATGACAAGATACTACTGTGTTCAAAAAGTAAGGTGAATTTTTTATTTAAACTTCCCGCGTTAACCGGATCGGACAAATGAATTTTTTCCAAGTCGTTAGGACTGTTAGTGACATCTGTGACAAATTACATGTCAATATCATCATTAGTTTTTAGTTTACGCTTGGTTTTGTGAACAAAGAAAAGAGAATTTGGCGATTTTTACGATGTCGAATTTTGTCGAGCAAAGAAGTGTGTTTGAGTTTCCGTCCGATGGTGTTTGACAGACCTGTGAATTAATTGAAACTAATGAAGCTTCACTCAAGACAGGGTGAAAATAAACCAGACTTGTAGATGGAATTTGGAGAAAGTGGTTTATTATACTTTCTAGACAAACATTGAAATAACGCAATTTAATAAATCATAGGAAATGAGAATAAATACCAAATAGACTAAATTTAGGAAAATACAAAATTGATATAAAATAAATGCACCAAAATCTGAGAGTTGAAAACTTAATTTACTTAAATAAACTGAATTTGATTTTGAGATATTGCAGCCCACAATTATATCAATTGTGCTGTATGTGCTGAGAGCAGTGCGCTCGCTGAGAGCAGTGTGCGTGCTGCAGCCAGTGCTGCGGAGCACGCCACGCAATGAGATATGTGAGTGCGCAGATGGATTTGATTAATTCCAGTAACTTCTCAATAAGATAGAAAATTTGAATGTACAGAGAGTGAGTGCTGGCACATGCAACTCTGGTATTGAGTGCTGGAATTCTACTATGACAGACCGTGAAGCATTCAACGCTGCACTGCACAGCAAAGTGAGCTTGCGGATGCACAAAATGAGTGGAATAAATTCACAGTACTTTCCCAGCAAACTTGGTTGGGGGAAAGTACAGTGAACTGATATGAACACACGCAATTGTATTAATCGAGTATGCAAATAATTGAGTGAGAACGTGGTGCAGCCCGTACTGCAGCACACGTCAATGGGTGAGACCTTTTATGTTGATGTACCGATATTTGAATCTCCTCACCGTCAGTGAATTACGTTAAATTGTAACGGTGTACTCTTACCTGAGTTTTGAGTCCTGGTGAGTAAACGAAGGCTGAGATAATCCGGTTGAGAGATATGAAAATTGTCCGAGCCTTCCAAATGCGTGCGCTGTTCCGCGCGGGTTTTCACGAAAGTGTCCAAATATCCAATATGGCGGCGGAATATGAAAGCGTCGTTGGGCGCTGAAGTCAATTGAGAGAGATAGCCGGTGAGCGAAGCTGAAGTCAAGCGAGAGAGACATCCTCTCGCTCGACGCGGCATGCCTACGAGACACAACCTCGGCTCTGCGAAGCCCTACCTCGGCTATCTCCACCCAACCGAACGCTGCGTGCTCGAGCACAGCAACAGGTCGACGCACGGCGAATATCGATCGCCGTGCGCCAGCTGATTAGCCAACAAAGTGCTATTAAATTTTGCTTAGGGAATGAAAATTCCGCCGCTGAAACGTATCGAATGTTACAAAAAGCCTTCGGTGACGAATGTCACAGAAAAATGTTTACAAGTGGTACAAAGACTTCAAAGAAGGCAGAGTACGTGTTGATGATTTGGAACGCTCTGGACGACCATCGACGTAAATTGATGAGCAACACATCAAGAAAATCAAGGAATTGGTGCTCGAAAATCGTCGATTAACAATTCGAGACCTTGCCGACATGCTTGCAATATCAATTCGATCAGTGCAAGCAATTTTGAAGGATCATTTGTGCCTCAGAAGAGTCAAATCGCGTTTGGTGCCAAAATTCGCGTTTGATTCTTCGTGAGTTTTTCGCCAAAAACTCCACTCATGTCGCTCCACAACCACCGTATTCACCTGGTTTAGCACCCTGTGACTTCTGGCTGTTCCCAAAGCTCAAGAGACCACTCCAGGGAATTCGTTTTGAGTCGATTGAAGAGATCAAACGTGAATCGCTACTCGCTTTGAAGGCTATACCTGAGGACGACTTTTAAGCATGCTTCAAAGATTGGAAAAAACGTTGGCATAAGTGTATTGTAGCTGGGGGGGATTATTTTGAGGGGGACGAAATCGATTCGGAAGAATAAATTGAAAATTTTAATTTTAAAACAAAATTCACCTTACTTTTTGAACACAGTAGTATTATGCGGTCTGCAGCGTACCGAACTTTTTGTTTATTTAGACGATATCGTAATATATACTACTTCGTTAAAGGAACATCAAATAAAATTTAAACGCTTAGCAGAAAGACTTAGAAAGGCCAATTTAAAGCTCCAACCAGACAAATGTGAATTCTTGTGACGCGAAGTCGCGTATCTTGGCCATATAAATTAGTGAAGACGGTGTACGGGCAAACCCCAAAAAATTGGAAGCCGTGCATTTATTTCGTCAACCGACTAACCCCAAAAAATAAAACAATTTCTTGGGCTTTCAGGTTATTACAGACGATTTATAGAAAATTTTTCAGGTATAGCAAAACCCTTTACAACATTATTAAAAAAGGGAGCTACATTCAAATGGATGGACAAACAGACAGATTCATTCAAAAAATTAAAATTAGCATTATGTAAAGAACCAGTATTACAATATCCCGATTTCACACAAATATTCTTAGTAACTTCAGACGCTTCCAACGAGGCAATTGCAGGTGTAATTAGTCAAGGCCAAATTGGAAAGGATAGCCCCATTTCTTATACCAGGTGTACAAGTAATAAAGGTGGATTTTTTTTCTAAAAAAACATGTTAAATTCGGAAGAATGATAAAAAGTGCTTTATTCAAAGTATGCTCCATCGCTTGCTATACATTTTTCCCATCTTTCGGTCAATTTGTGAATACCACAGCACTAAAAATCTTCTCCTTTTGCTGCGAACCATTTATCGAGCCATTTTTTCACATCTTTGTACGAACCAAAGCGCTGCTCAGTAAGTGCGTGACCCTTGGATGCAAACAAGTGGTAATCGAAAGGAGCCAAGTCCGGTGAGTAATCCGCATGAGCTAGAACTTCCCAGCTGAGTGCTTCTAACGTGTCGCGAACCGGTTTTGCCGTATGTGATGGAGCATTGTCATGAAGAAAAATGAATGTGTTGTCTCTTTCGGTACTCTGGCCTTTTTTTAAGCAGCGAACGGTTCAAATGGGTCAATTGTCATTGGTAACGTTTAGTATTCCCCAGGTTTTAACCGTTTCCCCAGGTTTTAACGGCTCATAATAGACCGCGCGCCTCTGGTCCCACCAAACATAAAGCATCGTCTTTCTGCCAAAGCGATTCGGTCTTGCGGTCGATGTGGATGGTGCGCCTAGGTTTACCCATGATTTTTTACGCTTGGGATTCTCAAAATAAATCCACTTTTCATTCCCTGTAACTATACGATCCAAAAACGACTTCCTTTTGTACCGAGCGAGCAAAATGTCACATGTGAGTAGTATGTGTACACCTTTGCTCCATCCCACTCCTATCCCTACTCCTTCCCCCACGGCGCGGCTACCCCCACCACCTCACTTTTCCACCGCCGCGCTACCCACTCTGCTTGACCAGTGTCGGTAACATGGAGATAGTAAAGTGAGGTGGTGTGGGTACCTTGGTGAACAAGGAAGAGTAGAGATAAGAGTATAATGGAGCAAAGGTGTACACATACTAAACAAATAAATTCATAGACTCACCACTTCTGCTGTTGTTGACCGCTGCTGTTGTACTATCCTCCTCCTTCTACGGCGATTTTAACTCTCTCTCTCTCTCTCTCTCTCTCTCTCTCTCTCTCTCTCTCTCTCTCTCTCTCTCTCTCTCTCTCTCTCTCTCTCTCTCTCTCTCACTTTCACACACACATATACGCGAGCACGCACCCACTCACACCCACACCCACACACACACGCACGCATACGCTCACGCACACACATTTTCTACCGAGCACCGTCCATGTCAGGAGATTCGGGGTCCTCGAAGCCTTCGTCCACGTCGCCGCCATCGTAGCCGAAGGCTATGTCCTCACCGAGAACCCCGAATATGTGTTCCACATCCACATTGTCCATCGTCGTTAGCCTAACACTGGAAGTACGACTCTCGCCTCTCACCACAACCCCGTGCAATGATGCGGCGGAACTACACATTGACTCCAGCAGCGGCATGAAGCCAGCGTCGTCAACCCGTTCCAACCCATGCAGATGGCACCCCATGCATAAAGCAGGTATCATGCCGGTGAGGATATCAGGATAATATAAGTTATCCCAATTGACGAATATTGGGTACCCCTCATCGATTAGGAGTACCTCCGAATATCCGTCACTATCTGCATAGATTAGCTCACCGCGATCCGCACGACCGTTTTGCACAACCACGCACCGCATCCCTTCGTAAAGGTCCTCCAGGGCGATACTAAATGATGCGCGATCCCACTCGTAAAAAAAACGATGGAGAATTTTCGCCATCTCCTCGTACGCGTCCCAAATTTCATCGGTTCGCAGGTGAACCACCATGTCCAAGTCTATATATAACACACTGCACCAAAACGCGACACCCAGAATACTTGCATCATAACGTGGATACATAGCGGAAAAACGTTTTGGACTGTACGAACACGAAGTTAAAGACAGACTGGATGCTCCGGATGAGGCTGGCGGTGATCACAGCGTTTGAAGATAATAAACGCCCCTCTGAATCATAACTAGGTGTGCAGCGCTTTGAATGCAATGTCAGCGGTTTTGCACGTGCGTACCGCTTTGCGCTGTGCTTCTCATAAAGCGAATGCTCTGCAGTAAAAGACGCAGAATATGATACCGTGCCGCGAGAGACCTCGATTATAATTTATATATAATTATAAAAGAAGAGACACAGTAAACCGATGTATTTGTTTTTAATTAATCAATATTTTATTTAAATCACTTTACAGATATTTACCGTCGTATGCAACATCCCTGCAAACACGGTAATCTTCGCTCGGAGACTCCTCTGCCGTTAAATTTATTTTTATCACTGTCTGATCGTCGAGAGGCAAAAGCATTGTAATATTCACGCACTAATCTGTCGTTTTTCGTTACATTATCGCTAAAGAGATTATTGAATCGCGACATGGTGAAGCCGCACGACATAAGATGTAGGAATACGATGCAAAATTGTCCACACACATCCGACGTATTACTCTGTAGCTGCTGCAGGCCGTACCGATAGAACTTGCAGTTTCTTCGTAGTCGTGCGAGATGTTCCGGTATAACCGGTGGTAGCCTGTAGCTATCAAAGTACATTCCTTTTCCATGATGGTTAACGTACATGGTGATCCAATGCTCTCCAGGTCCGTCGTGGTTATCCGTGTAAACTACGAGTCCAGCCGGTAAAGACCATACACGAGGAATTCTGTCAGCCGGGTATACGCCAACGGTTGAAAGTGGTAGATACTGCAGACTCTCGTAGATTTGTCTAGTGTTCATGCTGAACACATAATCAATGATTAAATGATGACCGATACGCTTTAAAAGACGTATCTATATGCAAAATTTATTTCACAGCATCGTCGATCGTGTCACGACTACATGATGAAGATTTCTCCTCTTTTTTATTCTTTTCCTCTTCGTCTGCTGACTAAACATCCATGTATGATTCTCCTTTAAATAGATGCTCGCGAAGCCAATTTTTTATTTGGAAAGCCTGGCGCATTGCACAACGCGAAGACGCTGTATCGTTTATCCCAGCGTGTCTGAAGCATTTTCGCAAAGATTTCGGCATAAATGTGTATGATGGGGCGCCCTCCTCATCCTCCAGGTTGGAAATTTCACGACTCGTGATATCGCAAAGAAGTATAGCCTTCTCGTGACCGCGTGTATAGATGCGTCTTGATTTTCGCGAAATTTCACGCAAGTTAGCGTATGCCTGTTTACAGCTCACATCGCCCTCGTACCACTCCAGACCGTGAAAATATTTCGGGAGAAAATTATTCTGGCTTCTCGATTGCTGTGGTAATTCGGCAAAGTGACACGGCGGTGCAACGATCCAATGAGCAGAGTACGGTCTATGCACTGCTACCACGGCAATTTCTTCCGGAATAAATTCCGAGTCTTTACCACGCATTCCCTGTATATCCACGACGATATCCATTTTCACGTCTAATCCGTACAGATGACCGAGTTCGACTGATTAGTTACTCGTGGACACGCGTGTCTTAACACGAAATAATTTTATGCCGACATCAGCACATTTTTCGCTTATCCGGTAAATCCACCATTACTTGCCGAGAGGCATCAATTTCAAGGACATTATCATATTTCGCGTAGACTACACAATTTATCGTTGAAGCAAGCGCATCCTCAAATCGTACCTCTATTCTCACACTACCGTGCTTTATTAAATTCCAATGTGTATTGCTGTTCGCCGAAAGATCAGGTGTCAAATCAAAAGCAAACAGACAGTATCCATCGCGATAATTATCGCGATCGATCGAATTACCGTCGTTCAAGAAATGTATTCCAGTTCCCGAAAACAACGTTTGAAAAGCATCCACATATAGATGATTTTTCGTGAAATCAGGTTGTAACGGTTTCGAAGGTATTTGAGCACCATCTACATACAACGAGAGATAATTTATGTTGTAATTTTGGAAATTGAACGGATTCATACTGAAGTCACCGTTAAATGCTTTGTTATCGACAAAACCGATAATTATACGCTTTGGCAATTGACCTAACACGATATTATCAATAGTCTCTCCATGAACACCAGAGCGTATTGAAATGGCTTTTACCTCCACTCTCGTAAGAGGATATTTAGCCGTAGATTTTGCCTGAGTTCTAGCATGTGAGAGCAGCACACCAGGAGCTATTTTTGTTCTACGAACGAGAAGCGATGCCTCGAGAATCTTTAAGCCGCATTGACCATTCTTTGTATCCCCCACAAGACAAAATGAATCTCTAGACCGAACCAGCCGTAGGCGCATCTCGACGCTGTTTAATAGGAACCGCTCCTGATTGAATATATCGCAATGCAGATGACCGAGCAAGTCTACAGTTTTTTCGACATTTAAAAATTGTTTTCTCTTCACAAAACCCGCATTTTCCGATGTTATATCATTATGTTTCCAGGTGTATCGTCATACCAGAGAATGCTCGTGAGATGCGAATTTTTTACTGCTGGACCGTAATTCAAAAGTGTTTCTATGTACGCTCGATAAGCGTAGGCATTATTTGGAGGTGAAACTAATTTTTGATTCAGGTATACATCCACCCGATTAAACATAGAATGCAGGAGATTGTTTACAAGGCCGGCACTTACTTTCGACGATGTGCCCGCGGCAATTTCCGTAGTGGTAGGATATGTTATTTTCACTCTCAGACTAAGCATAGTATGCGCGAGATCGATATACTCATCACCCTGTCCGGGGATAACAAATTCAATCGGCGAATCATCTGTTAGCGAAGATATTGGTTTATAATACACCCAATTGGAGCCTTCGATAGTAGTTTGCGTCGGTGGGAGTGAAAATAATTCAAGTTCCGATTTAAGACACTCGCACGAGTGCGCATGTGGAAAAGCCATCTTGTTTCAGCTATCCAAAAATATCTGCAACTGTTCGTTGACGAGTCTTCTTCTTCTTATTGTTCTTATTATTCTTCTTCTTCTTTATTGTTTTTCTCTTTATTACACTTTTATTTTTACGGGAGATACGTCGTGGTTTACGTTCGTTCGATGAATGAGGAGTACGTGAAATTTTGCGCTTTTTATAACCAGAGCCCCGCATGAGAGTGTCAATTTTTTCAGAGGCTTTGCGTTTGAGATAACTGCCTGATTCTCGCGCTTTCTCGCGAATAGCATCTTTCACAGCTATATTTCTATCGAGGATATCACCGGCTACGTTTATACCAGCGCGCAACGCCTCTTTTCCAACTGCTTTAGCGCCCTTCTTTAAAAGTGGTAACACTCGACGAAACAGGCCCCCGAGAAAGGTACCGATACCGTGTCCTCGCTGATTAGGTGTTCCGATATAAACATGGCTAATACCACCGTACCCGCGATGACCCCATCCGTACTGCACACTGTCAATATCATCCATAGTGGTGTAATCAATCGTCGGACCTTTTGAAATGTAGTGTCACAGTCAACGTTCCCTGCTCGAATGCTATAGGATCCCCAAATTCGTCTCTTATATCGATCTCGATAGTGTGTAAATTATTGCGCAAGAGAGGTATATATCGTGGCGTTGAAAACGATTTAATTTTTATCGAACCATACGGACAGTCATCAATATCAATGGGAACAACTCGTAAGAGGGGTGTCTGTACATCGCCTGTAATATAGCTCTCGCAGATATCTGTATATAAAAACATGCTGCCCGGTATAGCACCGGTAAGAGATGCAGGCCTCGACCCTATGTATTCGCAATGCGGTTCTATCATTACGGACCTACAGGCCTCTTCCGAGAATCCTAGTAGCCTTGCGATAGCGGGCGATACGCGAAAGTCGTGGTAGCGTGGATCGTCGCATACGCGTGCCACTTCGACCTGCCCGCTCGGAAGCGATTTAAAGCGCAAATGATCGGCCACGTGAGGTAACTGATTTATACTCTCCAAAAGAGCGTCTATAGAGCGATATACACCAGGTGCTACTTGGTCTCTATCAGCGCGCCTCCGTGTTAAAAGATTTAAACCCGATAAATCATAATCACCATCCTCAAAAGTTACGAAATTTTCTACAGTAGGAACATGTAAAAGAGTCATCGGATAAGCAATTTCCACAAGAGAAACAGCCCATTCTCCGTGCAGGCGTATCTGACGCGGTAGTTTTGTAATAAATTTCGTCGTCATATTATCCGGAAAATACTGCATACTACTGTTGCTCGGTAGTACGACAAAGAAAGAGCTATCCTTGGAGCTCATATTTATCACGGACGATGATCCCGAGCGTTCTTCTTCTTCTTCTTCCTTGTCCTCTTCTTCTCTTTCGTCTTCTCAGATGACGGAGGCACTCGTACTCGTGATAATTCTGCCTCGTAGAAAATACCGTCGATAGTCTCGTTATTCAGATCGTGTAAAATATACACGAATGGCTCTCGATTGACCGATATTCGTTGAATCTTAAATAATTCGTTACTCCAACTACGCTCATATCCTTTCATGAAAGCTGCTTTAGCTGTACTGATACGTACCAAGTCACCGACGCTGTATTTAGGCTTTTTAATTTTTTTCGCGTTACGCTCGTAACGCCGTGCTAAATTGTCTCGGGCTATAGAGGCATTTTCGAGGGTTACTTCGCTCGGAGGAATACGCGTTCCGCTGTGTCTAGTGTGATTATGAGCATATAAAAAATTTTGTAAAACATCGATGTAACGCTTATTTCGCGTGTATGTAAAGTAGCGCCACATTCGCTCTTTTATTGTTCGATTAAAGCGTTCGGCAATCGAGGCTTTTATATCAGGGTTACGAGCAGCGCGAAAATCGATATTCTTTTTCTTGAGAATTTGCTGAAACGGTGCGCCGATAAATTCTTTGCCTCGATCAGTTTGCAATTGTTGCGGGCGACGATTGTTACTGCGCGCGGGTATGCGTGTGAGACCGCGGGCCACGTTTGCGCTCGTTTTGTCACGCAAAGCCTCGACCCACGCGTATTTGCTAAACACATCGATAACAACAAGCAGATACGTGTACCCATCGTTGTACGTGGCTATCGAGCGAAGATCAGCTAAATCAGCCTTCCATACATCGTCTATATTACTCACGCTGTACGTACGACGGGGAAATCGTCGTCGTACGAGGCGATGCATGTTATATGAATCCTGTGTCTCGAGCCATGGTAAAACATTTTTTCGCGCTACTCTTCGATCCATTTGGGCCAAATTTTTTGCTCGAGAATAGGAAGCAGGATGAGCGGTGCCATAAGAGATTTTTTGAAGAATTTTCATAATTTTAGCGATGACCAGTTAAGTGGATTCTTTTTCTTTTTCTTTTCTAACTGTGTGCCGGGTCGATATTCTGCTTGTGCGAAGTTTTGCAATTGTTCGTCCTCTTCTTCATTCCCCTCCTCCCCCTCGATAATGTCGTCTTCAGCCGTGAGCATTAAATCTCTGTTTGTGTGTGCGGTCTCGGCCTCGTCGTCGTTGTTGTTGCTACCGTTGCTGCTGTTGCCGCTGTGGTGTCGAGGATGATGTAGGTGTAGGCTCGTGTAGTAACTCGGGATTACCGATAAATTCACGTGGCATCTGTATCGCTCGCAGGAGTTTGGCAAAGTGAGATCGTCCGATGGGTTTCTCGCGTTTTCTAGCTCGCATAGCATCGTTAACAAGATCAACGATATTGGAATTTGAAGTTCTTCTGCCGTCTATGGAAACAACGCCGTTACGATCCCATGCCATTTTTTTACCAACGGCGCTGCGATGCAAATTGCGAAGCAACGATATTGCTTTAGATTAAAATTTTTTTGGTACACTATCGATAATAAGTGTGTCATTGAGTCGAGATTTAACTTTGTTCATTAAAACGTCGTCGGATTTATACTCGTGACTACTCGATAGCCATTCTCGTGACTATCGAGTATTGCTACTTTTCGTTTTGATAAAATATTCGGTACGGCATTATCGTACTCGACCATGTGAAGATAACGCTGTAAAACCTGTTGGTACGCTATCCACTTCTCTCTCTCGCTCTTGTACGAGTAAGAGTTTAGAATTTCACTCAGCTCAGAGTCGAGGCGCGATAATGGCGTACCGGTAGTCTGTACGGAAGGCAACGGGTCTGCACTAGTAGTAGTAGTAGTAGTAGTAGTATTAGCAGCAGTAGTGGCGAGTCCAGCGAGACGACGTATGTTATCATGAGGAATAAGTACCATCTTTCTGGCATATTTCATGTCTCGCGTAGGCCAAGACAGGCACAAGAAGCAACTTGATAAATCCGACACAGTGCTCGACGATGATCTTCCTCTTACCGCTCCAATTTCTCCTTTCGGCGGCTAGTCGTCGAAGAATTGTCGCGTGCCTCCGAAGATGATTCTTTTGCACGTTGTTCAGACTTACGTTTCCCTGTAAAACGTTTAGAGCACACTCACATATACAGCGTACGAGCGCTACATCTGCTTTGCGCAAAATTGCACGCCGTTGCTCTTGCTTCAGATAACACAACGCTTGTAACATAATTATCTGCTTTTTATCGAGAGGTCCGCGCAACGCCATTACAAGCGCATTACTGGTACATCGCGCAACGCATCGCGAACTTTTATTGTTTTTTGAGGCACGTAAACGTAATGGTATTGGTCATCGGGAAATATACAGGCGCGAAATTGACAATTATCAGGCGTCGATTGATTCAAGTCGAATAATAGAAAGCCGTGCGGTGCGGCTATTGCATCGAAATATACTTCCTGCAAAAATCGCGGATTCTCGGGACATACCTGGCGGGCTAGGTGCTGAATTTGCGCGCGATCTCGCAGATTTTTGAAGACAACGATATAATTAGCGTTTAAGGAGATATCGCGCTGCCCATGACCCTGATGGAAGAGATTTTGCGTGATGAAAATGACACTAAGATTTTTATGATGGCTACCCTTGGTGAAAAGATCGACCACAGTATTGTTGGATGCCTCGCGCATTAGATCGTCAATGACCACAAGTTTAGGTCTTGTATCATTCGAGTAGTCTACTGCTTGCGGTAAATCCTCGCGAAATTCGATTTTATCACCGTACTCTGAATACCCGGACTGCCACTCTGAGTAATAAAAAAGTATACGATCGAACGGGACATCCGTCATTTCGCGCATGTATTTAAAGAATTTTTTTACAAAATATGTTTTACCACAACCCGTAGGACCGCTTATCACAGCTGTCCACGGATGTTTCCAACGTGTATCCATATCGACGAGTGTCTATCAAAATCAATCAGCAGACTCTTAAATAAGCTTATACCGCGGCGGCGGCGGTGGCGACCCCACGGCATCAGCTATTTTTGCGGACTTAAAGAGCTGATAAGGCGCGGCGCGCCTGCACTAGCTGATGAGGCGCGGGCCCGCGGTATAAGCTGGTGTTTACGCTGTATGTAAATTAAATAGAGATAGTTTTTATATTTCTCACAAATAAAGCAATATTTTTATTTCACTATGCATACATCTCTATATACAAATTTTACGATACATCAAATTCTAAACAGCAATATTATATCCACGGATGTAGCACGAGAAAGTCAGAACAAAAGGAAACACTCGATAAGAAAGACGGGACAAAAGGAATCAACGCTGAGAAAGTCAGAACAAAAGGGAACGGTAGAGAGATAGCAGCTACTGCTACGAATAGCAGCACAAAAAGAACGATCCGATAACGGTTTTATACATAATAAATCAATTTTTTTCAATGTATTGTACACAGTTAATATGTTACATGAAATTAGACAAAAAGATTATTTTTTAATATCGCGAATTCAATCTTAAAACTGTATACTTTTTTGCGTTATACTAATTAGCGTGTTTCACAATAGCCATACAGTACAGTAGAGTACAGCCCGTGCCGTTTTCGCTTCGTGTTAACAGGTTCGCATGATTTCGTTTCTTTACGCGTTACTACATGATGAAATTCCGTACGTCGAATAGCATCGAATTTCAAAATAATAGGTACGCTCCTTGCTCCTGTCACGAAAGATCGTAATGCGTTATAGTTTACGTGACGGCTATTCGCAAAGTTTAGCGTGATACCCTTCACTTTACATTTTTCAATAATCGTAACGTCGGGTTTACGAACAAGGTATGCGTAAAATTTTGGTCCACCCGAAACGAACGAAATTATATAACTACCAGGCCCGTATTCACTTAATTCATCCGTAAGATCTCCTAGAAATTGACCGATTAGCGGCTCATACTCGTTACCACCGGGATGGCTCACGTAAATACAGAAGTCCGTATCGCAGTACAATATTCGTCGCCCGAGACCCTCAAGATAACTGTACAATTTTAGGCGTGCCTGTGCCGTCGTGTATGCTGCAATCACGGCGTTTGATGTCGGTGATGGTTGGATAGCATCGCGGTTGCTCACATAGTTTACATACATAATCTTGTGATTAACCGGTAGCATCCCCGTCACCTCAATCTCCGGACTCGTTAGTAAATTCATTAGCTCCGCGCGCGTGAAAACGATAACGGTTTTCGTGAGATTCTCTCGTTGACCAAACTTTCCCCAGAATGAATTAAGAGCCAATTTCGCTAGTGAACGTAAACCCGGATTTGGCTGCAAAGCACTTCGCTCGAGATATACACCCTCAGACTCCTTGTACAATGCTATAAAACGCTCTATTGCTTCCTCGTCATCGTTACACTCTGTTGACGGACAACTCGCCTCCTGTTTTATTTTTAGGAATGTATCGATGTACTCGGCAAAATGACCGCATCGTCGCGTTGTCGAGTCATACTGCGTAACAACGTATTGCCAAATTTCATAGATACGCGTCACTTTATATCCGAGCGACACAGCTTTTCTCAGTTCGTCCACGACCCATGTGCCGTCAAACGCTCGCTCAGTCGTGTCATCGTGTGTACAAACCTCGGATGTGTCCATATCTGTACAGCACGTTCTACACCAGGGGAACAGTAGTTTCCCATGCATGCGAACAGGCAGTACGGGTATGTACAAATCGCGCAGTGCCAGCACGGTACACTTCACGAGACCCTCGACGACACTTAGATCGTATTCAAGGCCTACGAGTTCTCGACACTCGTCACCTACGTACAATTTCGGGTGTCCAACGGGATATTTTCCATTCTTACACACCCATGGATACAGCGAGCAAACATCCACATAGCGTATCTGCTCCCCATTCGCGACGTCGTACAAGCTTACAAAATTTTCCTTTCGACCGCCAAAGAATGCATCGCGTGGTTCGAGAGGCGCCTGCTTGACCATGGCGTGATTTTTCACGTATATCGACATTTCCTCGTTATTCTCGAGTAACCTGTCAAAATCGCATTCCCATATTTCGGTTAGGGTGTACCCTTTCGATCTGATTCGCCCGGAAATACGATCGGTACGCTCGTATCGCTCATCCATTGTATCGCCGAATTTAGTTCGAGCATCTCTATTCACGCGATAACATCGCGGACAACCATGCCAAAAGCAGCCGTGAAATTGAAGAACGTGATGGACCCCCGCATCCACGTAGTAACCGTCGACAGCCGGTAGGCCGGCCGGAGGGCGATACTCTCTCGTGCGTCCAGCATGAGCGATAACGCAGTTGAGCTCACGCTCGAGCCATACGAGCCATACGACGGCCTTGCTTGATTTCTTATCGCCCCAGCGATATCCTCCTGGTGGTAACACCGCAATGCGATCTTTCTGTAGAAAATTCTTTCGAAATACTCTCATAAATGCTGATGCTATCGTGCATGCTTCTGTAAAGGGGCACACGCTCCCGCAACGTATAAGTAACTCTCGAGAAGCTAAACACGCTCGTCTCAAAACCCTAACATCTGTACGACAATATTGCACAAATTGCGTCGCAAAATCAAATTTATAATCTACGCGACTCGATTCTTTCTCATACCATTTTAAAAATCGCTCGCGATCCATTGAGAACATGATATCGGGTGAGTAAAAATGCAAAGCCGGCAGAGGACCTGAGTAATTCTGATATGCCGGTGTGTCGAACAAATGGAGAAATGTACCTTTTGCCACCTCATCAGCGAAACCAAACGCCTCAGGTAAAACGCTAAGAGCCATGGGTAAATAGTTTAGACTATCGAGAAAAACGACATCGCCAATTTTCATCGAGACAATCTTCGTACCATTCATAATCAGAGAGGGCAGCTGTGTTTTTTGCACCTCGATTAAATACCGTAGAATAAATTGTGCGTCGAAACCTCTAGCATTATGGGCGATGCAGATGGTCTTTTTAAATTTTTGCGATAATGCCAATTTTACGAGCTCCCCAACAGGATCATCGATAAACACGAATTCACGTTTACCACAGTTAGCACAATCGGTCTCTATATTTGTGATATCCAGACATGCCATACATACGCATTGTGCGACACATAAATTCGGCTCGTGAATTCGTGTCGATTTATCATCATGCAATCGCTCGTGTTGCTGCGTCTCAAAATCATAAAATAAAAATCTCGTGGAAGACTTGTCTTTTTTCTTCTCCTTTTGCGCATCTGGTTTCTTAAGAGGTGCTATAAAATACGCATGCGTAGTCGGCCGCGTTTGTATACATGTAGCACAAAACGATATACCACATACATGCATCTTTTAATCTGTGGTTTTAATCATACGCGAGCAGCCTCTACAGATTTTCAATGCGTTACAGACGCTGTACCGTCTATATTTACGAGACGTGATACCCGCGGAGCCCTCACTCTTGTGATGAGCGAGGCAAAAAGCACCAAAGAACGAACGATTACAGTCTGCGCAATACTCAGGCTGAGAGTCTCTGTTACCGTTGCAGTAAGTGGATTTACATCGAGCACATTGATAGCTACATCGATGCTCGAGTACTTGAATATACTTGGAATTACATTGTGTGCAGAACCCCCGACTACCTAGCGCACCGGCGAGATTTAATATCGGTTGATAGTGATGAGAATGCTCGTAATAGAGAATAAAGAGTGTATGATTAATTTTACCTGTTGCGGTGAGTACGTATTTTCGCCCATCGTACAGAGCCGGAACGCGTTTTCCGAAGGTGAGAAATTCATAAACAACAATCGCTATACCCTCGTGAACCAAGTACTCCTGAAAGAGCTGAATTTCGCGCGCACCACACCCCCTAGACGGTGTCGTTACCCCTGCATTACGCGTGAGCTCTATCGCTGCTGTATATTGCGCACCTCGAAGCCCGTTCCAAATTTGACACGATCGTCTGTGTAGCACGCCCGCACGTATTTGACCGCGTTCGGCATGCGCTCAGGCAGTGACAAGGGATCGTTGTAGACACAAACTATCGCGATTACTTATGCGTAAAATTGACTTTTTTGCTATAGACTCATGTGTAAGCCTAGTGCCCACACCAGCTCCTTCGACGCCTCGTACTATACATGTCGTCATTCTACATGTACCAGCGTCTATTCGAAATTCGCGCGCGCTCTGAGCTACACTATTAATTAGTCGCCATATATCGTCGGGAACGATGTCACGAGCTGGTCGAAATGATAACCATACAGGTCCTTGCGCAAAAGACGGTACGCTCAGAGTCATACTCACATAATCATGTCCTTCGCACGATTTTATAAGACGTGTGAGAACATCTCGTACACCTCCCTCGAACCATGTCAGATGATCGATACCGACCGGTGGCTGACGAAAATAAAAATCTGTCTCTCGACCCTGCATCCTAAAGCGTGGAAAATAACGTCTCTGCTCGTTGTCGATACCGAAACGTTCACCAGGAGGCAAAATATCATTACCTCGTGCAGCAGTCCTTCCATCGCCAGTCTGTCCAGCTGCAGGCATAATTAAACCATTTATTAGAATTTTTATTTAATTTACTTTAAATTTTTGTTTGTCGCTGGCTATATACTATGCATATAATTCGTGTAACGTAAGAATTACAAACTTATATTTGCTTCTAGTCCTCGAATCCGTCGACTGCACCCGGGAACCGCCGACGCATTTCGTAAACCAACTCGATTGTCGGCGGTCTCGGCACAGTGAATCGTGCAAAGCGAAAAACGTTTGGGTCCGGCTCGTACCCTGCTTTTTCATTTTACTATTATTATCCGCGCAATTTTTTTATTTTTGTCAGCGTGGTTGCGTTATTAAAAGCTTACCTGAATCTACAGGGTCATCGTCCTCTTCCTCCTCCTCCTCGTCGTCATCGTCTACGTCCTGCTCCTCCTTCTCTCCTCTTCTTCTTTTTCTTCTTCTTCTTCTTCGCTGTCTGTATTGCTGTTGGTATCATCGTTTGAACTGTATTGTCGCGATGGGCCTGCGACGGATTCATCTGGTTCTCTCGAGGGGCCTGCCATGAAAAGACCGTTTGTAGGTTTATAACCGCAGAATGGCTGGGTAAAATTTATCCAGCGACTCCCTACGGTGCTGTCGCTATCGTTGTCCCTGCTATGATCATCTAAATCGGTTCTACCCTCCTCATCGAAATCATAGGTGTCGGATCTTATTTCTGCGTCCTCATACCGTCGAACTATATGAAAATCTTATGAAATAAGGGAAATAAAATAAAAGTAATTAGCGCTGTATATTACTTACGTCTTTCATTGAGTATAGGTTGCAGAGCAGGCTCATTCAGCCAACCTCGTCGACGAATAACACGCACCACCGAATCAATAGTTATTTGATTATCAAACAATCCAATATTCTACGCGTCAACTAAATCGCGTTGATGACACTCGCACAGCATACCGCGAATTTTACGAACAACCGCCTGTGTCGGAAGTTCCCATAGGGTGATCTGTAAATTTCTTCTACCCCAGCGCGAACGCAACGACGGTCTACGCTTCAATATAAACTCTATCAATTTTCTTATCAATGAGCGCTTTACCACTCTGACCATGATTGTGCTGTTAGAGTAGTAGTAGTAGTAGTTACCACAGTAAATCAGACAATTAACTAGAGAATTTTCAAAGCGGCTCACTTTTATATATATTCCTTTAACAAGCTCTCTTTCTCTCTCTCCCTCTCTCTCTCTCTCTCTCTCTCTGCATATACTGCAGCGATGTAATGAATACGACTAACCAAGAAGATGGCCGCATGCGATCGCTTTACAAAAGCAAGACCTAGGGAAATATTTAGCGATGGTGATGTACTTAGTTATCGAGTTTCGCTGATGAAAGTCATATTGTTTTCATCTAATTTCAGGGCACTCGGCCATGAGGAAAATCATCAAATTTCGCCGACGAATATTATTTAGTTTTCATGGTACATATTATCTGTATGTCGATGTGTGCGTGTGCGCATAAGTGTGCGAGAGTATGCAAGAATTTTGGGATATATTTGCTGTTGTTACTAGGCTGTTGAGGAGAATGCGACAAATATCAAAGGATATTGGCTAGCAATTTTCAGGCGTATGATTTGCAATATCAAAAGAAGAGGCGATGCAGCTAGGTGGTGGGGGAAATCTGTATAAAATGGAGTATGAACACCACCGACGATTCATTCGAAAAGTTACAGTCTACACGAAAGCAATAAAAATGGCAAATAACGGTGCTAAGCCTCATGCGATATCGCTGTATATAGCGAACCCCGTTATGTACGGTTTAAATAAATCATTTGGTAAAATAATCGTAGCCGGGTTCGACTTGAACTCTACGTGTACGCTTACACCGGTGGTAAAAATATTGTCGAATACTTTTACCGGAATTACACTCGGTGCGGACGAGTGGCGAGTGTTTAAAAGTGATTTTTCTCGGGTACAACAATATTTCGAAGCTTATGGGACTGATGCCGAGAAAATGTGTAATACCCGCATAGAGCACACAACGCATTACACACTTTTAACCTTGTGTTACCAGCATAGAGCTGTGTCATTTGGTAAAATAAGCGGTAGCGCTGATGAGGAATACGAGAATCAAGAGGAATCTGAAGAATCGAAACGGAAACGCTTCCGAAAATACTCTCCATACATTGTTCTTCAGCGGTCTACATTTGATATGCTCGACGAAATAAGTAGAAGAATTGATATCCATATGCAGGCTCTAGAGAGCAAAAGTGAAACGATTCAGCGGTGTATGAACGAGGTGGTATCATATGTCCGTGAAAAGATAGTTGTCAGTGAAATGTCTCGTGCAGCAGCGTATGAGATCATCGGTTCCAAGGACTTCTTTGCCGAAGCGCTCGAACACATCGCGATCTTGCTAACGCCAGAGGATACGGAGTTTATGAAAATTATTTTGTCCGAAATAATTGTGCTGTTTCGTGGTCATATCGCTGATGATGCATCGGGTGTTGCGTTGCGAACGCAATAATTCTACGTATGTGCAGCTATTTGTGACAAAGACACTGTTGTAAATAATTGTATATAGTGTACATTTCGCTCGAAATATTATAAAGTATACACCGAGGTCAGTCACAGTGAGAGAGAGAGAGAGAGAGAGAGAGAGAGACAGTCCTAAAACCGAAGCATCAGCAAAGGTCTGCGCTAGAAAGAAGACGGAGCGCTCGTCTCTGTTTCATTAACACAGTAGATCATGGAATACGTGCCAATGTCGATTAGCAGCAAAGCAGCAGAGCTTGGTAAGTAAAAAATATAAAATAATTTTTAAATCGTAATTTTAAATCATGTGATATTTATTTTTAATTAAAAAAATAATGTTTTGCAGAGCGAGCAGCCCCTGCATATGAGCCGACACCGAGGGTTCGTTATTCGTGTCATGGAGAGCGAGAGGAAGATACATATACTGTACAGATAGAGCTAACTTCGGGAAAGAAAAGTGCCACCCGACATCCTCATCCACAGTTGTCGGCGGTGGCAGAAGATCATCAACGCTGCCAACTTTGTATAATGAGGCGTGGCATATCAGGTAAGACAATATCGATTATTCTGTACACGGTGTTTATTATTGATCAGTGCGCTCAATTAAATGGTTGTTTCGTTCTTTTTTCAGAAGTACACTATGATGACAACGTCCACAGCGAAAAATAATTTAAAAGCAATATTACGAGTGATAATACAAATTAATTCCATATAGCGATAAAAATAAAATTAACGGTGAAGGAATCTCCGAGCGTGGATGACCGTGTTTGCAGGGCTGTTGCATACGACGGTAAATGTGTAAAGTGCTTTCCATAAAATATTGGTTAATTTAAAACAATCTCATCTTACTGTGTCTCTTATTTGTATAGCATAATAATTAGAGAATTATAATTGAAGTCTTTCTCTCTCTCTCTCTCTCTCTGTGAGGGATCATATTCTATATCTTTTACTGCAGAGCAAGCGCTTTGGAAGGAGCATAGCGCAGGGCTATGCATGCTCGAAAACCTCTTTCGTTGCATTCAAAGTGATGGATACCTAGTTATGATTCATAGGAGGCTGTTATCTTTATGCCCATGATACTCTCTAGTAGCATCTCGAGCATTTAGTCTGTCTTTGGCATCCTACTTGAAAACAATAAAAAGCAATATGTATCCACGATACGGCAAGGAGATTTTAAGCGACGAGTTTTGGTGCCGATTAATGTTTGTCGAGAGTGTGATGAGTGTGTTTCTGCGTACGCAGGAAATGTGCGATGCATACGACGAGCTGGAAGAGCTCCTACGTAGTGTGTATTTAGTGGAACGTCGTGGAAGACCCATTGAACTTGGGGAGTTGCATATCGGCGTATCCTGTATTGTGCCTCGTTTCAATAACGTTGTCTGCGGCGAAGTGGTTTACCCGGACTTTGATGGGTACTGCGAGGTGTTGCTAGTCGATTTCGGCGAAACTATTTACATCGACTGGTCTCACCTATTTCATCCGGAGCCTCTAGCAAGTATGCTGCCGGTTCTTGTCATGGAGTTTTCCATGTACGGACTCGAACGCGTGGATGTTGCAGGTATCGAGCAGCTCGTCGAAGAAGCGTGTGGTGGAGATGACTTGATCACTGTCATGATGCGACCTCTTGCCGGCGATAGCGTTCCGCGGATTCGATTATCGAACGGTGAACGCGTGGATGTGGCGGCGTTTATTATAGAAGCCCTCGGTGATGAGATAGATATCGGCTACGATATCGATGCCGTGGACGAGGGCTTTGACGAGGACATAGTAATGAATTAAAGACGCTGTGCATGTGTATGTGGATGTGTGCGTGTGTGAGAGAGTACATTCGAGAGACAGGAGTTTAAAATCGCTTTAGCAAGAGGGTAGATGCCTACAACAGCTGCGGTGGTGGTGAGTACATAATTTTATTCATTTTTCCAAGTATGTGTACACCTTTGCTCCATCCTGCTCTTATCTCTACTCTTCCTTGTTCACCAAGGTACTCACACCACCTCACTTTACCATCTCCACGTTACCAACACTGGTCAAGCAGAGTGGGTAGCGCGGCGGTAGAAAAGTGAGGCGGTGGGGGTAGCCGCGTGGTGGGGGAAGGAGTGGGGATAGGAGTGGGATGGAGCAAAGGTATACACATACTACTCATGTGTTTTTGCGCTTTCCCATTTGCCTGTCGTTTAACGCTTGTGGTACCCATCTACTGGTCTTCTGAATCTTTCCCATCTCTTGTAGCCGATTGGAAACAGCTTGATGACTAACCCCCAATTGCTCGGTTAGTTGTTTTTGTGTTTGCGAATCATCTTCGTCCAACAATGCTTGCAATTCCACATCTTCGTATTTTTATGGTGGCTTTCCACGTTCCTTGTCTGCAACATTGAAGTCACCACTTTTGAAACGCCGAAACCATCGTTCACACGTATTTTGCGATAGAAGATATTCACCATAAGCTTCTCGAAGTAATCGGTATGATTCAGCAGCAGTTTTCTTCAAATGAAAACAAAAAATTAATGCTGTCCGCGAATGCTCTTTGTTCGGTATAAATTTCAACATATTGAACACAACAACACAAGACGATGCACAAACTTTTCCAATTCATCACTTGTGTGCGTCTAACACTTGTTGATGACACAACAAAATGGCGCACTGTCAAATGTTTATAGCACAAACTGCATTCGTGCACCATCTGTTGTCTGAAATTCGCATTTCATACTTGTACACCTGGTATGATGCCGAACTAAATTATAGTACGATTGAACAAGAAACCCGATTGTATTCCTTTACAGGTTCCGTCGGCTGCGAGGCCGCCTCCCATCGTGACTCCACGAGTGGTCGTCTCGTTTCTTTTTAAACCAACGAGGTCTGCTGCGAACCTGAGTTTTATTATGCCAGTTTCTTGTAGTCTTTTGCACGATCGTTCATCAAAGTCGTACAAGTATGCCTGATGTCTCCCGTGGACAATTGAGTCGTGCGAGCTCATCCCACAATGGTACACCGTTCGGTGTATTTCAATTTTACACTGAATCACTACTGCAGTCTTGAATTCGGATAGTTGCAGTAGTTGTATGGTAGTAACTTGTGCGATCGATTCGGCCAGAGGAATCTCACATTCTCCCACCTGTTTGAGGGAGATGGTGGTGATGTTAAGCGAGGATCCCCCACAGTCGTACCCAACTAAATCTATGGTAGTCGGTACAAGAAATATAATTAGTAGAGTTGCTGCGATAATTATTGTTACAGTTCCCATAATTATTTTGTTGGTTTTGGCTGAACGTGGCTTGTTTACCGAGATGTCTTTGGTGGAGTCCAGTACGTTGTTGATTTCTTCTTCCGTTGCTGGAATTGGTGTTGGTGGTGGAGCCGGAGGAGAGTGGTTCTTATTGGTGCTGAAGTCCTTGAAATTCAGGCGGAACTCGTCGAGGTCCTATGGAAGCATGTAAACTTTACTTTCGAAAATAACTGACTCCACGTCAGTCCTCGGGATGTTTATCATTCTTTCATATTGTCTTTTCTTTATTTTGAAAACCACTCGTGTCTGATCATAGTATAACACATCGTCGAAGGATAGGCAGTCCATGCGTCGGTTTAATTATCGTATTACGAAGTTTTCAAAGGTGACCTACCCGCTCGGCAACTGGTGTTTCCGTGATGGTGGCATTATTCTGAGATGTTGTTTCCTGCAATAAAAAGAAGCCTTGTTATAGTTTTGTCAGTCTAAGTCTGTTAGTGTGGACGACCTTATCACGACCACGATAATTAATTTTAACGTTTCCATTTTGTAAGATTTCGGTTCCTTCAATTCAATCGCCAATTATAAAATTTTGTGGATTAATATTTCGATCATAGTAACGTTTTGATTTTCTTTTCGCAGCATTTAAATTTTCGATGGCGAGGTCTTGCAAACCATTTATCCTTGTGAATAAGTCTCTTCAATATTCTGTGTAGGTTGGATCGTCATAGTCCTCGAGTGGGGGTCGCTTGATAGTTGTCTGGCTAGTTTCCCGAATACAAACTCGTGAGGTGTAAGATTTGTTCCCTCGTGTCCGCTAGTATTATAAGAATACAGGGCCATACCCAGCAGCTCGTCCCATTCCTTATCTCGATTGACGTATTGTTTTAAATATTCGGTCAGTACGTGATGTGATCTTTCGATCGAGCCGTTGCTTTGTGGGTGGAAGGCTGTGGTTCGGTATAATTTTATTCCGAAATTTTTCGCTACTCCCTTCATTAAACTGCTGCAAAAGTTGGTACCCTGATCGGTCAATATTGCTCGTGGAGTCCCGAAACGCGAAATGAAGCCTTTGCAAAAAGCATTGGCGATATCAATTGAGGTAGGCCGTTTTAATGGGACTCCCACATAATACTTGGCCAGTAAATCCTGCATGGTCAGTATATGTGTATAGCCTGTCTCTGTTGGTAGCAGAGGCTCTACAACATCCATGGCGATTTTGTCGAATGCTGCGCCTGGTGTGTCGGTCAGAATCATTGGTTGTTTAGTTTTTATTCGCACTAATTTCTTCAACTGGCACCCCCTGCAGTGTTGGATGAGTGTTGGCTTTCATACCCTTCCAGACGTACCTCTCCTGTATCCTCTTAAGTGTTTTTGTCATTCCCTTGTATCCCCCAATCAGAGAGCTATGGGCCTCCTCAATAATAAGTTGGTATTCCGAAGGGAGGGGAATTTTTACGAGCATTTTACATATTGTTACTAATATTGGCGTTGTGATTAATTCATTCTCCGATTTTTTACGAATCACATTCCATTCTATTGCGTCTATTACATTGGTTTTTGCTGTGCTTACTGATTTTATCGAGAGTTCACGAACCACATCATGAAGCGATGCCAGCGCTTCTTTAATATCTTCAATATGAGCATTTCTTCTCAGATCATTCTTTATTGGCAGACATATTAGCAATTTAGATTTGATATGAGTGACGTGGGCTCTGGATAAGTTCCGATCCTTAAGTTTAGGTAACATATTCGATTCGCTAAAGTCTACGGCTCCCGCATCTATCGGTTGGCCTTCAGTTGTTACAAATATCACACAATTATCCGCTTGCGTAATCAGTCTGTTGCGTGTTTCTTTGAACATGAAAGCATGCATTGCGATTTCCTTAGGTTTTTCGTACGGGTTATTGGTTGTTTAGAAATTATCGATTTCCGCGTCTGACTCAATGTCAGAACATTTCTCGATTAACTCGGGCGCCGCGGATTCGGCTTCGTCGTTCTCCTTTGTTCTTTCGATAGATTCGGGTTCTACAATTTCGACAACGTCGTCGTCCGAATCCTAGTGTGTCTTGGTTCGAAAGTTATTGTGTCTGTGTCCTTTTCGGAGTCACTCAGGCTGAATGGAGAGTCATTTTTGTTTTGTACGGGGGTGGCTACGAGCACTATTTGTATTCAGCGACCCTTACGGGACTTCGGACAGCGTGGTCGTGCAGGCCTCAGTTAAAGTAACCCTGTATAACTACGTTGCAACAGTAAATGCAAAAACAGAAAAAGTACTTCTACCATCTGGAACCCAGTGCAATGTCAACGATGGATTTTGTGTGGACATCCATGGAAATAGTGTTTTTTAGAAAACCGTGCCTATGGACTCCTATAGCTTTCAACAATACGACGTCCTATACGAAGGAAACGCTACTAAAATGCAAACGAGGGAAGGGGACGACAGGATGCCGGCAGTATATACGTTAAGTTCTGAATCCACCACCTTTGCGCTAGCTCAACAGGGTACCTACCAGGTATGCGGATACACCCTAATAGGAAAAGAACACCCCAAATTGTTCATTTTGGAAACAAAAACGATCAACTCACCAATAGAAAAAGGAAGGATATCTGTAAATAATTTAGATATCTTTTCTTACATCAACTCAAAATTTATATACATCGAAAAACATGTAAAAACACCGTTCTTACATCGTACCGTGATGTGATGATCCAGCGCTGCAACCTTGAGAGACGTGTACTACAAAACGCACTGACAACTGCAGCTCTGCTACCTGAACGTTTCGCCCTTACCGTAATGAAGGGACCAGATTACATGGTGGCGGTTGCAGGGGAAGTAATCCATATCATAAAATGCATTGCAATCGAGTGTAAATTACGCAAAACTGAGGATTACCACAACGAGCTACCGGACACCTACAGGAACGCATTATACTTCTTGACAACAACATCGAGAATGTTGGTTAAAACAGCAACACAGATCGAGTGCGATCCCATGCTTCCGGCACAGTATATAATCGAAGGAACATTATATCGTTTTACACATCATCCAATAGAAGTTATTGCACCACAAAAATTACAACCATTTACCAAACCAACATGGCAATATGCAACTCCAAGAAATCTCGTAGCAAGTGGAACATACCAGGAAACCGACATCAACAAACTTAGAAACCGCATCATGTTTCCACGCAGAGCGACCTGCTATGTTGAAACATCTTGCCCGAGGATCCATGGGTTATCACGTTCCGCCAGGCAGTATAAAAATCAATGCACTAATTGATGAAGATACATTAAACAACATCGCCGAGAACGTTGCTAATAAAGTATGGAGAGCCTTTACTAGCTTCGGCACCGCCAGCACAGAAATTCTGGAAATTTTTTTACTGATAAGTTTGACGAAACTTATCATTGACACGATAATTCATGGTTACGCTTTGCATTCACTATATGGATGGAGCCTACACCTGTTCGCAGTCATATGGGATTCACTGACGAATTTACTATTATCACAGGCGCACACACACAGAATCAACGACATAACTAGAAACAGGAAGAACGAACAGGACGAGGGGTACCACAGCACGAATAGACCACCACTGGCTGACTCATCCCAGTCAGACGTACCTCCACCACCTATATACCCCAAGCTTCGACCTTCACCACGATCATCACACCTGTATGGAGTCGACATCGAACTACAGCACCGGTTATTCACCTCTCAGCGGCAGAGCCATAGAGGCGCTGTCTGAAAGCGGGGAGGTGTTACGTCCCGTGTCTCCTCACCAGATAAAAAAGCTCTTAACAGCAACTGCTGAATGTGTAATATGATATATATATGCGAGACAGAACGGTAAGGATAGGTCATCACTTTATACGTATATGCTATCCATCATTGCGCAACCTATTTGTTGCGGAATCACTCCTGATGTTGTATGGAACCGACCTGCGAATATATTGAAAATTATGAGACTTCACTTCACAACAGGAAAAATAAAAATCAGATACAAGGATGGTATACAGAGAAAGCGGTTTATTGCACCATCCGCTCTTGTACTACAAAATACATCCAAAATAGAAAATTCATAACGATATAAATTAAGTACAAAAAAATAAACTGAATTGAATTTTGGTTGAGTGACCAGCATACAATTATATTAATTGTGTGCTGTCTTTCAATGAGTGAAGTGTACGTGGAGCAGCCAGCGCTGCTTTGCACGCCACGGAATGAGAATTTGAGGATATGCCGATGAGAAGAAAATATTCACAGTACTCTCCCAGCAAGTTTGGTTGTGGGAAAGTACTGTGGATAATTAGCAGCACTTACTCAAGTATTATTTGCGTGCTAAATGAAACGCTAGAAACCTGTGATGCAGTCAACGCTGCAGAGCACGGCAGAGTGAGAAATTGACGATGCACAAATGAGTTGAAAATATTCACAGTACTTTCCCAGCAAATTTAGTTAGGGGAAAGTGCAGTGAATGATAGGCACACGCGCAATTATATTAATCAAGCAGGCAAATATAATGAGGAAAAACGTGGTGCAGCCCGTGCTGCAGAGCACGCCACAGAGTGAGACCTTTATGAGGATGCATTATTGAGATCTACACTCCTCACCGTAAGTGAATTATATTAAATTGTGACGGTGAACGCTTACGGTTGATTTGAGTCCTGGTGAGCACAAAATGTTCAGAAGGTCCGGTGAAAACAGTGAAAAGTCCGAGATGTGCAGAGAAAGATGTGCGCTGTTCAAGCGAGTTTTCATGTAAGTGCCGAAAATAGCAATTTGGCTGCGTTTTACAAACGAGGCCTTGTGCGCTGAAGTCAACTGACTGAGATAGCCAGTGAGCGAAGCCGAAGTCAAGCGATAGAGATAACCTCTCGCTTAACGCGGCACGATTGAGAGGCACAGCCTCGGCTCTGCGAGGCCCTGCCTCGGCCATCTCCGGCAAAGCCGAGCGTAGCATGCTACACAGCAGCAACAGGTCGACGCACGGCGATTATCGATCGCCGTGCGCCAGCTGATTATCGAACACTATTGTACTCCAAACGATAATTTTCACTATTTTACGCTTTATTGTTCGTTATGAAAAGAATACAGAAATAATAAAGTATATACATTATATATAATCGTAATCATATTTAATAATAATCATTTCACTTTTATATTCTTTAAAATATTCAAAACCTAGAATACTCTACGGGAAAACGAGTGGCTTTCACTCGTACTCTTTTTTCAAACAACATAGTAGAAATCACGTAAGGGCAAGTGAAAGGGAAGATACGGTCAGCAATAGGCATTCCTCACGAGTGGAAGCAGTATGACCATACTCCCCGAAACTTCGATAAGAGTAACTTGACTCCTAGTCCAAACAGTACTCGATTAAACTCGCTTATACGGTGCCTCGCATTCCTGGTGCCACCCACCAAATAATAGATCTGTTCAGAAAATGGACCTCGCTTCGTATTACAGGGATGCATCACTTGCGGAAGACGCCAACTACATGCACCAACCTACCCATTCTTTGGCCATGCAGCACACCCTAATATGGTAAAATCCATTCACACAAAATAAAAAGCGCTTACAGTGACCTTTTCTTCAAGTGCATATACCTATATATATATACAGGGTGCGTACGACGACCCGTCCACCTCTTTTATTTTGAAAAATACGATTTTTGAAAAAAGTTTTTCATACAAAAGTTGTAGGGTTTTAAATGACGCATCAGACAGTGATATTAGTATGACCTGGAATAGCGTTGTCAAGGTCACGTGGAGGTCACCTGCAATTTTTTAAATGGAACCCCCAATTTTTTATTGCATATTCTTGTAACTTTTCTCGAGAAATTTCTTATTTTCAATAATTTTAAAAGAGGTTTTAGGCTTGCGAAGGGCGTTTAGTGAAAAATGACCGTTAACAAAACTTCATTTTTTTTTCGTGTAGAATACAAATCCGTATTAAAAAATGAGAATTCCCATTTTAAATATCGGCCCAAAAAAAATAAGTCAAGTAAATTTTTAAAGTAGAAACTCAACTATTCTATTACGGATTCGTATTCGTATGATCCTATGTTAATCCTAAACGACCACTTTCATATCGCGTTAAATGGGCATTTTAAAATGATTGAAAATAAGAAATTTCAAGCCTTATAACTCGAAAAATACTTAATTGTAGCATTTTGAAAAGGTCTCGAGATAAGCTACAAGAATATGCAATAAAAAATTGGGGGTTCCATTAAAAAAAATTGCAAGTGACCTCCACGTGACCTTGACAACGCTATTCAAGGTTCTACTAATATCACTGGCTGTTGCGTCATTTGAAACCCGACAATTTTTGTATGAAAAACTTTTTTCGAAAATGCGTATTTTTCAAAATAAAAGGGGTGGACGGGTGGTCGTACGCACCCGGTATATGCAAAGGGTGTCCCAACAGGAGCGCCGGATTTAATTTTAGAGAAAAAACACATTTATTTTTCAATTACGCAAACATTTTCATTTCAACATAAAGAAAAATAGTTCCGATTAACAGTGAAATACAACATCAGGCAAATGGCCACCACGAAACCACTGGCACAGTGTTATTCTTTTGTTGAAATTTTGAATAACGTTTTCGCATAAATGTGGCTGTATTTCACTAATAACGCGCCGTATTTCCTCTTTAAGATGTTCAACTGTTTCAGGATTATTCGCATACACCTTTTCCTTCACATAGCCCCAAAGAAAAAAGTCCATCAGTGTTAGATCGCACGATCTTGGTGGCTAATGTTGATCGCGAAATCGAAAAATGACACGGCCTGGAAACTTAGTCTGCAGTAACACCATTGTTTCACGTGCTGTGTGGCAGGTCGCACCATCTTGTTGGAAAAACATGTCCTCCACATCAATTACATTCAATTCGGGTCACAAAAACTCCGTCAATATTTCGCGATACCGCACTCCATTAACAGTTAGCGCATTTCCAGCCGAATTTTCAAAGAAATACGGCCCAATTACTCCGCCAGCCCAAAATGCACACCAAACAGTTACTCGCGGTGGATGCATTGGTTGTTTGAGTATCACACGAGAATTTTCAGCACCCCAAATCCGACAGTTTTGCTTATTAACGTACCCGTCGAGTTGAAAATGTGCCTCATCTGAAAAAATGATTTTTTCGAAAAATCCGCATTAATTTGATGATGCTACAACACCCAATCAGCAAATTCACGGCGCTGCGCATGGTCCCTTGGCTTGATTTCTTGCACCAATTGAACCTTGTACGCGTGCAAATGCAGATCTTTTACCAAAACTCGTTGCATAGTGCTACTGGAAATGTTTAATTGTTGACCACGATGCCGAATGGAAGTTCCTGGATTCTCGGCGACAGATTCCGTTACTGTGACTATATTTTCGAGTGACCGACAAGGACGACGACGAACAATGATCTTCTGATCCATCAGCGTAAATTTGGCCTCAAATTTTGTAATTAAACGCCTCACTGTCGATTTATTTGGCGCATTATTGCAACCAAAAACTTAACGTAATTGGCGAACTGTTGTCGCAAAACTTTTACCATTTTTGTAATGTGTTTTTACAATAATTAAACGTTGTTGGTTTGAATACTTCTCCATATTCTTAAATCGCGTGGTCTGTACGTGACAAATGTAAAAAAAAACCACAGTACAACTCGTATTAACAAAATGGTGCCAAACTAAAATCCGGCGCTCTTGCTGGGACACCCTTTATATATTTAAGAATTTAATATAATTAAAATAAGTTAACGTAATTGAAATCAGAATATCAACCGTAATCATCATCAGATTTTCGATGCGTAATGGAATCAACGACGCAAAACCTATGTATGAATTCTGAGAAGTATTGTTCACTTTTATCATAAACAATTAGATCACCGTAAGCATGACCTCATACGGCGGCTTCCTTTGTCCGAAGATGCTGGACGCATGGGAGGGATAACACGCGCCAAAAATGACGCAGCCTCCACCTTGGCGTACATCACCCAACAACATATATATACGCGAGGTTAAGAGCGCGCGGCAGCTCATCATTTAATTAGTTAGACATCGGACATCATTAAGAATCATAAATCGGGTCGCGAATAATTAAAATTTAGTCGCGGAAAAAGAAAATAGTTTAAACCACCGGTTATTTAAAAATCTCGGTCGTACCGTCGAGAGTGTTTCCGAGGCGACGGTGTTCGCTGACAAGAGTGCGATACGTATAATTTAATATATCGAAATTGTATTACGATTATTCTGAAGTCTAATAATTAGTGCAAAACATTCTAAAGCGTACATATTTCTTCAAAAACCTCCCCATTCTAATTTAGTTTCCTTTATTCATTCACGATATTAGAACTACTATACGCCTTTTACTACGTCCATAAAAATTCCTCACGAGCGACCACTTGCAGCGCTCATACACCATCTGTTGTACCGCCGTGCCTCTATTGGCACACGTTAACCTTCAACCATATATCGAAGTTGAACCTTTAAGATACCCGCCATCGCGCTTGCACAGGCACGACAGCGTTTAAAAACACACCTACCTTACATAAAGGGTGGTTAAATTTTAAGGGCCGATGTTGATTTTGAATAAAACACAAATTATTTAGGAAATTATTGTCAATTTTTTTTATTATGATAATATGGTATGGTTCAATTATGTATGGAACAAAATATCGGCCAAATGGCCGCCGCGACCTCGGTGGCACACCTCCATCCGATGGTCCAAATTTTCGATGACGCTTAGGCATAATTGAGGTTCTATGCCGTTAATGTGCCGAATTATCTCATCCTTTAGCTCTTGAATTGTTGCTGGCTTATCGCCGTACACCTTTTCTTTCAAATAACCCCAAAGAAAGAAGTCCAACGGTGTCAAATCACATGATCTTGGCGGCCAATTGACATCGCCACCACGTGAGATAACACGGCCATTGAATTTGTCGCGCAAAAGAGCCATTGTTTCGTTAGCTGTGTGGCAAGTGGCACCGTCCTGTTGAAACCACATATCGCCCACATCCATATCTTCCAATTCGGGCCATAAAAAGTTCGTTATCATCTCACGATAGCGAACACCATTCACAGTAACTGCCTGACCGGCTTCATTTTGGAAAAAATACGGCCCGATGATGCCGCCAGCCCATAAACCGCACCAAACAGTCACTCTTTGTGGGTGCATTGGTTTTTCGATAATCACTCTTGGATTATGATTCGCCCAAATGCGGCAATTCTGCTTATTGACGAATCCACTGAGGTGAAAATGTGTCTCATCACTGAAGATGATTTTCTTCGAAAATTGATCATCCACTGTTGCCATTTCTTACCACCATTCTGACCATTGACGACGTTCGGAATGGTCAAGAGGCTTTAGTTCTTGAGTCAATTGCACCTTATAAGCGTGTAAATGCAAGTCTTTATGCATAATGTTCATCAACGACGAGCGTGAGAGGTGCAATTGTTGGGCACGACGACGAGTTGAGGTGGACGGCTCTTCAGCCACACTATCGCGAACAGCAGCAATATTTTCTGCAGTACGAGCTGTACGAGCATGCACTGGTGTTTTAATATCTCCTACAGACCCGGTTTGCTCAAATTTTTGCACGATTTTTCCGATTGTACGCACATTTGGACGATTAAATTGACCGAAAAAATCACGAAGTGCACGATATGCATTTTGATTTTAACGCCCATTTTCATAATAAGCCTGAATAACTTTAACGCGTTGCTCGATTGTGTATCTTTCCATGGTTCAAATTGAGTTAGTCTGAAATTGAGAAATGTCAAATGAAATGCAGAAAAAAACTTGACGTTTAGGTGTGGTTCACATTCAACAGCGGCCCTTACAATTTAACCACCCTTTATAAGTTAGACCTTTAAGATACCTGCCATCGCGCTTACACAGGCACGATAGCATTAAAAACCATACCTACTTCAACCTCTCGTTTCATCCCTGCCCCACTCATGGGCAGATGTAGCGGCGGTCGTAGATGGGCAACGCGACGTTTTTTTGCAATATTCAGAGAAATTCTTAAGAACAATAATTCCTCAACAGTAAATTTCACCGAAATCGAAGACCATTCTCTTGTCTTCAGCACACCGTTAGAAAAAGACACTATCGAACAAGTAATAAAGGAAATAGATAACAGTCAATTCAAAGACATTAAAATCGTTAACGTACGTTCATTGCTGCGTATCTCGTCCGACGTGCATTACCACGGTACCTTCGAACGAGTGACCACAAGAGACGTAGTGAGCTGCCATTGGAACACCACCAAGTCGTGCCAATCACCTCAACACCTGGATAACTCTGACTTCGAGGACATGCTGTTTCTCGACGAATTCTCAGCAGGAATACCCGTGATCATGCTCGACTGAACCAATAACCCGCTACGCTCTTTCGCACACGCAGCCAACTGCAGATGTACACCCGTGACGACAAGAGCCGGTGAGTACACAATGCTCTTTGAATATAATTTACGAAACAAAATAATCGAAGGAGAACAGATCTATAAAAATATAAATAGCCTCATCCCTGCTGGTAAATCCCGACTAAGCCGAGGCTACCCCTGTTGTCAACTGTGCGATCCTTTTTAAAATTTCATTATTAAATTCAGGGATGTAAATTCAGGGATTCAGGGAACACATTCTCTCTCTCTCTCTCTCTCTCTCTCTCTCTCTCTCTCTCTCTCTCTCTCTCTCTCTCTCCTCTCAGACACCTATGATTCAAATTCACATGGAGGCGCATCGAAAAGTTGGTTTGACTTCAACTAGAAATCGTCGATGTCGATCATACAGTCAACAGGTCCACTACTTCCAATGAGCAAGGAGCTTCACTAACTCATATCAAAATAGCGGAAATGAATGCCACATCAGAAGTATGAGTACACGTTTGCTTCATCACACTCCTATCCCTACTCCTTCCCCCACGACGCGATTACCCACAGCACGTCACTTTTCCACCGCCGCGCTACACACTCTGCTCAGCCAGTGTTGGTAACGTGGAGATAGTAAAGTGAGGTGGTGTCGGTACTCTGGTGAATAAGGAAGAGTAGAGATAAGAGCAGGATGAAGCAAAGGTCTACACATACTTGGAATAAACTTGGTAACTCACCCTTATGCTGGCGGCATCTGCAACCGCCCTCCAGGGTACACAACAGTTCCACCAGCGAGCACACACACACATACACACACACGCGCGCGCGCGCGCGCACGCACGCACACACACACGTATGACCGTTCACTCTCTCTCTCTTTCTCTCTCACCCACACATTAGTATCCGCAGCTAAGCGTCCGGGAAATACGGATTAGCCGCACCCATAGAGCGTGGGCGCAGTCAAGAGTACGCATCCATATCCCGATTAGTGTATCGTTACCGCACGTTTCTCGATCTCCGTCCTCGTCAATTGCATGATCGAGGCCGAATACTACGCACTTCACGAGCAATACCTGTAACGTACTAATCGGTAGCTCGGGGTAAAATGGCTGCGGCCAGTCGACGTATATCGATTCCTCGAATACACGCCGATAATTTCCCCGCGCACAGCCCTTTTATTACGTACAAGTACATAAGCCACCCCAGCGCACAAGTCCGCAAACACAAAACGCCGCCTCTCAATGAACTATGGTTTCGGCGTTTAAAAAGTAGTGACTTCGATGTTGCAGACAAGGAACGTGAAAAGCCGCCAAAAAAATACGAAGATGTGGAATTGCAAGCATTGTTGGGCGAAGATTATTCGCAAACACAAAAACAACTCGCCGAGCAATTGGGCGTCAGTCGACAAGCTGTTTCTGATCGGCTACGAGAGATGGGGAAGATTCAGAAGACCGGTAGATGGGTACCATATAAGTTGAATGACAGGCAAATAGAAAAACGCAAAAACACATGTGACATTTTGCTCGCTCGGTACAAGTTGTCTTTGCATCGTATAGGTACAGGGCATGAAAAGTGGATTTATTTTGAGAAGCCCAAGCGTAAAAAATCATGGGTAGACCCAGGCGCACAATCCACATCGACCGCAAGACCGAATTGCTTTGGCAGAAAGACCATGCTCTGTGTTTGGTGGGATCAGAGGAACGTGGTATATTATGAGCTGTTAAACCTGGGGAAACGGTTAATACTAAGAGTTACCAACAACAATTGACCGAATTGAACCGTTCACAGCTTGACAAAAGGCCAGAATACCGAAAGAGGCAACACAATGTCATTTTTCTTCATGACAATGCTCTATCACATACGGCAAAACTGGTTCGCGACAAGTTAGAAGCACTCAGATGGGAAGTTCTACCCCATGCGGCTTACTTACTAGACTTGGCTCCTTTCAATTACCACTTGGTTGCATTGATGGATCACGTACTTGCTGAGCAGCGCCTTGGTTCGTACGAAGATATGAAAAAAATTTTACTGGCGTGGTATTCACAAATTGCCCGAAAGATGGGTAAAATATATAACAAGCGATGGAGCATACTTTGAATAAAGCACTTTTTATCATTCATCTTAATTTTACATGTTTTTTTAGAAAAAAAATCCGCATTTTATACTGGTACACCTGGTAATTGTACGAGCGGCTCACTAATTTACTTTAAAATCATTTCTCATTTATTTATATTTTTTTTTTTAGTCGAGTGAAAGAAAGTGGATAATAAAGACCATTTTCTCTGTCTACATCTTTCGTCTGGTTATTTCACTCTTGTCATGAGTGAGAACTCATTCTCTTTCGATATCTTTCAGATCTCACAAATCATCAGGCAAGGAATTCTCAACGAGCACATTTTTTCGCTTATCCGGTAAAATCCACCATTACCTGACGAGAGGCATCAATTTCACGTACATTATCATATTCCGCGTAGACAACACAATTTACTGTTGAAGCAAGTGCATCCTCAAATCGTACCTCTATTCTAACCCTATCCTGCTATATTAAATTCGAATGTGAATTGCTGTTTGCCGAAAGATCGGGTGTCAAATCAAAAGCAAACACACAGTATCCATCGCGATCGATCGAATTACCATCGTTCAAGAAATGTATTCCAGTTCCCAACAACAACGTTTGTTACTTAAAACGCCTTGTTACCGACAAAACCGATAATTGTACACTTTAGCAGTTGACCTAGCACGATATTATCGATCGTCTTTCCATGAACACCGAAATGTATTGAAAACGGCCTTTACCTCGACTCTTGTAAGAGGATATTTAGCTTTAGATTTTGCCAGGAAGCTATTTTTGTTCCACGAACGCGAAGCGATGCTTCGAGAATCTTCAAGCCGCATTAACCATTCTTTGTATCGCCCGCAAGAGAAAATGAGTCTCCAGATCCCACCAGTCATAGTCGCATCTCGCCACCATTTAACAGGAACCGCTCCTGATTGAACATATCGCAATGCAGATGGCCGACCAAGTCTACAGTTTTTCCGACATTTAAAAATTGTTTTCTCTTTACAAGACCTGCATTTCCCGATGTTATATCATCTATTTTTCCGGGGGTATCATCGTACCAGAGAACGCTCGTGAAATGGGAATTTTTGGCAGCTGGACCGTAATTCCAAAGTGTTTCGATGTACGCTAGACAAGCGTGGGAATTATTTGATGGTGAAACTAGTTTTTGATTCAGATATACATCCACCTAAATAAACATAGAATACAAGAGATTGCTCACAGGGCCGGTATTTACTTTCGGTGCTGCACCCGTGGCAATTTCCTTAGATGGAGATGTTATTTTCATTCTCAGACTAAGCATAGTATGCGCGAGATCGATATACTCATCACCCTGTCCAGAAATAACAAATTCAATAAGTGAGTCATCTGTTAGCGAAGAAATTGGCTTATAATACACCCAATTGGAGCCGTCGATAGTACGTTACGTCCGTGGGAGTGAAAATAATTCAAGTTCCGATTTACGACACTCGCACGAGTGTGCATGAGAAAAACCATCTCGTTTCAACTGTCCAAAAATATCTGCAACCGTTCGTTGACCAGTCTTCGTTGACGAATCTTCTTCTTATAGTTCTTATTATTCTTCTTCTTTATTACTTTTCTCTTTGTTACACTTTTTTTTATGGTAAATACGCCGTGGTTTACGTTCGTTTGATGAATGAGCAGTGTGCGAAATTTTACGCTTTTTATAAACGGACCTCCGCATGAGTCAATTTTTTCAGAGGCCTTGCATTGGGGATTACTGCCGAATTCTCACGCTCTCTTGCAAATAGGATCTTTCACAGCTATAAAGGGTGGTTAAATTGTAAGGGCCGCTGTTGAATGTGAACCACACCTAAACGTCAAGTTTTTTTCTGCATTTCATTTGACATTTCTCAATTTCAGACTAACTCAATTTGAACCATGGAAAGATACACAATCGAGCAACGTGTTAAAGTTATTCAGGCTTATTATGAAAATGGGCGTTCAATTTCATCGTCCAAATGTGCGTACAATCGGAAAAATCGTGCGAAAATTTGAGCAAACCGGGTCTGTAGGAGATATTAAAACACCAGTGCATGCTCGTACAGTTCGTACTGCAGAAAATATTACTGCTGTTCGCGATAGTGTGGCTGAAGAGCCGTCCACCTCAACTCGTCGTCGTGCCCAACAATTGCACCTCTCACGCTCGTCGTTGATGAACATTATGCATAAAGACTTGCATTTACACGCTTATAAGGTGCAATTGACTCAAGAACTAAAGCCTCTTGACCATTCCAAACGTCGTCAATGGTCAGAATGGTGGCAAGAAATGGCAACAGTGGATGATCAATTTTCGAAGAAAATCATCTTCAGTGATGAGGCACATTTTCACCTCAGTGGATTCGTCAATAAGCAGAATTGCCGCATTTGGGCGAATCATAATCCAAGAGTGATTGTCGAAAAACCAATGCACCCACAAAGAGTGACTGTTTGGTGCGGTTTATGGGCTGGCGGCATCATCGGGCCGTATTTTTTCCAAAATGAGGCCGGTCAGGCAGTTACTGTGAATGGTGTTCGCTATCGTGAGATGATAACGAACTTTTTATGGCCCGAATTGCAAGATATGGATGAGGGCGATATGTGGTTTCAACAGGACGGTGCCACTTGCCACACAGCTAACGAAACAATGGCTCTTTTGCGCGACAAATTCAATGACCGTGTTATCTCACGTGGTGGCGATGTCAATTGGCCGCCAAGATCATGTGATTTGACACCGTTGGACTTCTTTCTTTGGGGTTATTTGAAAGAAAAGGTGTACGTCGATAAGCCAGCAACAATTCAAGAGCTAAAGGATGAGATAATTCGGCACATTAACGGCATAGAACCTCAATTATGCCTAAGCGTCATCGAAAATTTGGACCATCGGATGGAGGTGTGCCGCCGAGGTCGCGGCGGCCATTTGGCCGATATTTTGTTCCATACATAATTGAACCATACCATATTATCATAATAAAAAGAATTGAGAATAATTTCCTAAATAATTTGTGTTTTATTCAAAATCAACATCGGCCCTTAAAATTTAACCACCCTTTATTTCTATCAAGGATATCACCGGTTACGTTTACACCCGCACGTAATGCCTCTTTAACAACTGCTTTAGCACCTTCCTTTAAAAGCGGCAATACTCGACGAAACAAGCCCCGGAGAAAGCTGCCGGTACCGTGTCATCGTTGATTAGGCGTTGCGATATAAACATCGCTAATACCGCCGTACCCGCGATGGCCGCATCCGTCCAGCACACTGTCAATATCATCCATAGTGGCGTAACCAATCGTGAGACCTTCTAAAATGTAGTTCACAGTCAACGTTCCCTGTTCGAATGGTATAGGATATAGGATTTCCAAACTCGTCTCTTATATCGAACTCGATAGTTCGTAAATTGTTGCGCAAGAGAGATATATATCGTGGCACCGAAAACGATTTAATTTTCATCGAATCATACTGAAAGTCGGCAGCTTCAATGGGAAGAACTCGCAAGAGGGGTGTTTGTACATCGCCTGAATATAGCTCTCGCAGATATCGTTGTATGGAAACATACTGCCTAGTATAGCAGTGGTGAGAGATGCAGGCCTCGACCCCGTGGATTCGTAATGCGGTTCTATCATCACAGACCTACAGGCCTCTTCCGATAATCCGAGTAGCCTTGCGGTAGTGGGCGGTACACGAAAGTCGTGGAAAGTCGTAGATCGTCGCATACGCGCGCCCCTTCAACCTGACCGCTCGAAAACGATTTAAAGCGCAGATGACCGGCCAAGTGAGGTAACTTATTTATACTCTCCAAAAGAGCATCTATAGAGCAATATACAACAGATGGAACTTGTTCTTTATCTACGCGTCTTCGTGTTACGATTAAACCCGATAAATCATAATCACCATCATCAAAAAATACGAGATTTCCTACAGTAGGAACGTGTAAAAGAGTCATTGGATAAGCGATTTCCACAAGAGAAACAGAATATTCTTCGTGCAAATGTATCTGACGCAGTAGTTTTGTGATAAATTTCGTCGTCGTATTATCCGGAAAATACTGCATACTACTGTTGCTCGGTAGTGCGACAAAGAAAGAGCATTCCTTGGAGCTCATATTTATGAGGGACGGTGATTACGAGCGTTCTTTCTCTTTGTCCTCTTCTTCTCTTTCGTCTTCTCAGGTGATGGGGGCACTCGTACTCGCAATAATTCTGCCTCGTAGAAAATACCGTCGATCGTCTCGTTATTCAGATCGTGCAAAATATACACAAATGGTTCTCGATTCACTTATATTCGTTGAAATTTGAATGACTCGTTACTCCAAAAACACTCGTATCCTTTCACGATTGCTGCTTCAACTGCACTGATACGTACCAAGTCACCGACACTGTATTTAGGCTTTTTAGTATTTCTCGCGTTACGCTCGTAACGCCCTGCTATACTTTCCCGGGCTATAGAGGCATTTTCTACGGTTACCTCGTTCGTGAGGAATAGGCATTCCGCTGTGTCTAGTGTGATTATCAGCATTGTAAACAATTTTCCCAACTCCACCACGTTCAGCTCCTGTGGATGGTTACAAAAGCCCGTGCTCCCGCGCCCTGGGCGCCATTTCAGGGAAATAAATTCTTTCCCGAGACATATTTAATTCGGACGCGGAATTCCCGTCAATTCAATTTTCGCCTCATTGGGTACGTGCGAAACCCAAAATAAAATACAAGATAATCAGAAGATCGGTCGGAATAAACGAGTTAACGAAACTAATTGAATAACACAGAATAAATAAATCGAAAATAATCACTAAATACATACAAGTGTTGTGCCGCGAATTAATTCTTTGTACCAGGTCTATAAATATGAAACCGGAATTTTTGTATAGAAAATACACGTTTATTGTATGAAAATGATAAAAAATATTTTATTCGAAGTATTGCCCATCGCTAGCTATACATTTTTCTCACCTGTCTGACAATTTGTGGATGCCACGCCTAAAAAACTGATGCTCTTCTGAGGCAAACCAGTCATCGAGCCACTTTCGTACATTCTCAGCAAGTGCGTGTCCCATCGATGCAAATAAGTAGTAATTGGACGGAGCCAAATCTGGTGAGTAAGCCGCATGCAAAAGTTTTTCCCAATAAACGCCTCAATCGTTTCCTTACCCATTTTTGTTGTATGTGATGGTGCATTATCATGAAGCAAAATCACTTTGTGTTGCCTTTTTTGATATTCTGGTCGTTTTTCACGCAAAGCTTGATTCAAATCGATCATTTGTTG
Source organism: Cylloceria caligata (assembly GCA_963942595.1). Classification (NCBI taxonomy): domain Eukaryota; kingdom Metazoa; phylum Arthropoda; class Insecta; order Hymenoptera; family Ichneumonidae; genus Cylloceria; species Cylloceria caligata. Next base: position 44,162,491 of record OZ012706.1, read on the forward strand.
TCGGTAGCGTTCAATATTAATGGTTTCGCCAGGTTTTAGCAGCTCATAATAGATCACACCCTTCTGATCGCACCAAACACAGAGCATTGTCTTCCGTCCATAGCGATTTGGCCTTGCAGTCGATGTCGATGGTTCGCCTGGAGTTACCCATGATCTTTTACGCTTAGGATTCTCAAAATATATCCACTTTTCATCGCCATTCACAATTCGATGGAGAAATGACTTTCTTTTGTACCTGGCGAGCAGCATTTTGCAAGTGGTTTTTCGGCTTTCCTGCTGTCTTTCATTGAGTTCATGTGGAACCCATTTTCCCATCTCCTGGATCTTTCCCATGGCTTTTAAACGTATGGAGACGGCTTCTTGTGTCACATTTAATTGATCCACGAGTTGTTGTTGCGTTTGAGCGTCATCCTCATCCAACAATGCTTGCAATTCGCTGTCCTCAAACTTTTTCGGTGGTCTTCCACGTTCTTCGTTTCTCACGTCAAAATCGCCACTTTTGAATTTTTTAAACGACTCAAAGCACTGTGATTTACCAAGAGCATGCTCACCGCTATTACAAACTATGCTGTTGTATGAAACTTGTATTGTTGTGAGTTGAAAATCTTTGTCAGAGATGTCAACAAGGAAATGGCGCCAATGACGCGGTTTGACGGTAACTACATTGACAGCTAGGGCCATCTATGGGCAAATTCCGGTTTCATATTTATAGATCTGGTATATTATTTCGCCATTGTTCCTTCGTTGCGTGAGGCCACTCACCGAAGTAGAAAAAATGTGCAAACGTAAGCAACGAGCTGCGAGCAACGACTGCTACGGCTCGAGCCACGACTTGCTGGAATTCGCAAGCAAAGATTATTGTGAAATTCATGTCGACACTCGATTTCGGTCAAAGGGCCGAGTAACTGCTTTGCCGAAATCATTCTATTAGTAGATTCAAATGCGAGATGTTGGTTCCTCGTACGGGCTCGATACCACATTTTATTGTAATATACTTTTATTGAATTTTAAATAGACAACGGAAAGTTACCGTTGCTTATAATAAATACTTCCATTGCACATAAATTCACGTTTACACGAATTACTCGAGATCCATCTCCTAATTGGCAAACGATCCCAGAATAATAACTTTTTATATTATACCGATTACCGAGTCATCCAATTACGTGGTACCGGCATAACATAAGTCCGAATAAATAAAACTAATTAAATAACACGGAATAAATAACTCGGAAGCAATAAAACGAAATAATTAAGTCCAACGAAATTTAAAAAAATAACTAAATAAAAAAATATTAACTAATGGTCAAGACGCAGTTAAATAATTTTTTAAAACAATAAAGATCATAAGTGCAACCACTGGACAGCACTAGGTCACAAAAAATCTAATAACGAACGAAATCAAAATTTTCGGCAGTCAGATGAATAAATAAAACAGAAACAGTCAAATAAAAAAACAGAAACAGGAGCGCTCAAATTTACAGTGGTAAAATATTTTAAAAAACTACAACGAAATTAAACCACTTCGGCGATCATTTTATTCTCGGGAAGCAAAGTACTTGTAAATTTGAAGTACCGGGCGGTAGCTGTTTGATCACTATCGAAAAGACGTTAGATTTCCTGCCTGACTGCGTGCTATTACGACAATATTGCTTGGGTTTTCTCACAAAAATTACTGGAGCTAACTCCTACACTCAAACCAGAAACAAACGGCAGACTTACCGGAAGGTTGCACTATCGAGAGCCTCTCGAGAAAAATTTTGCAGTGGTCCAGAATCGCGGGAGGCAGGCGTCGGTTCTTGTCGATCAGACACGTCAGCGGACCCGGTATATACGTCTTTGTTGTACAAAATACGGCGCAAGAGTGCTCAATAATACGTGCAGCAGCATAAAGCGAACGAAATTAAAGAGAATCCGCCGCGCAGCGAAAATTCAAAGGCCGCCCGAGATCGTTTCATGTTCCGGTCCCGATGAACTGCTGTGGGGATGGTCTTAGCGGGACTCTCTTTACGTCGATACAACAGTGTCCTTCAAGCTCCCGCGGCCGATCTTCCTGTCGATGCGGGCATCGCGGTGCTCAGACCGTCGCCCGCTCGGGAGTATTATACTAAAAAAAAAATATTTACGAGATGTAATGCTCGCGGTGCCCTCACCCTTGTGATGAGCTAAGCAAAAAACGCCCAAGAGCAAACGATTATAGTCTGCACAATACTCAGGCTGAGAGTCTCTATAACCGTAGCAATAAGTGGATTTACACCGAGCATATTGATAGCTACAGCGATGCTCGAGTACCCGATTATACTTAAAATTGTCACGAGCTGGTCGAAATGATAACTGTACAGTTCCTTGCGCGAAACACGGCACACTCAGAGTCATACCCGCATAATCATGTCCCTCGCACAATTCTGTAAAATGAGTGAGAACATCTCGTACACCGCCCTCGAACCAAGTCAGATGATTAATACCGTCCGGTGGTTGACGGAAATAAAAAATCTGTCTGCCGCCCCTGCATCCTAAAGCGTGGATAATATCGGCTCTGCACCTTGTCGATACTGAAGTGCTCACCAGGAGATAAAATATTACCTTCCCTTATAGCACTCCTTCCACCGCCAGTCTGTCCACCTTCAAGCATAATTAAACCATTTATTAGATTTTGAAATTTAATTTAATTTAATTTTTTGTTTGTCGCTAGCTATATGTTATGTATATAAATTGTGTAACGTAAAAATGACGAACTTATGTTTGCTTCTAATCCTCGAATCCCTCGACTGCACCCGGAAAAGCCGACTCGATTGTCGGCGGTGTCGGCACAGTGAATCGTGCAAAGCGAAAAACGTTTGTATTATTTAAAGCTAACCTGAATCTACCGGGTCTTCCACCTCCCCCTCCTCCTCCTCCTCCTTGTCATTATCCTCACTCTCCACGTCACCCTCCTCCACCCGTTTATCTTCATCATCTTCTTCTTCTTCTTCTTCCTTAGGACCTTTCGCAGGACCGACCATGAAAAGACCGTTTGTTGGTTTATATCCGCAGAACGTCTGGGTAAAATTCATCCAACGATTCCCTGCGATGCTGTCACTATCGTTATCCCTGCAATGACCATCTGAATCCGTTCGACCATCCTCATTGAAATCATAGGTGTCGGATCCCTTTCCTTCTTCTTCATACCGTCGAACTATCTAGAAATCTAGATATCTAGAACTAGAAATCTTTTTGAAAAAAACAAAATAAAATAAAAATAAATAACGCAGAATATTACTTTCGTCTTTCACTGACAGTGAAGTATGTGAGTATGGGCTGCAAAGCAGGCTCATCCAGCCACCTGCATCGACGAATAACACGCACCACCGAATTAATAATTATTTGATTATCAAACAGTCCAATATTATGCACGTCAACTAAATTGCGCTGATAACAATCGCACAGCATACCGTAATAATTAGATATTAAAATGGAACTTTCTCTCTCTGTCTCTGTCTCTGTCTGTCTCTCTCTCTCTCTCTCTGTCTCTCTCTCTCTCTCTCTCTCTCTCTCTCTCTCTCTCTCTCTCTCTCTCTCTCTCTCTCTCTCTCTCTCTCTCTCTCTCTCTCTCTCTCTCTCTCTCTCTCTCTGAGATAACACTTTCTGGAGTACCTCTCTCTATCGAAGATTCTAACGAGGAGATAGTTGAAAAAGTTTTTCGCGCCCTTGGAATCTCAAACCTCCTCGGTGACGTTTTAGACATTCGTTGTTTCAACAATAAGAGGAAATTTTCGACTATTGAGCAAACTAATAGTGAATCTACCTCATCAGCACTATACCAAAGAACATCGAAGTCTTTGATGCTGACTTTGAAATCTCACCAAATTAAAGATTATATAATAGACATAAAGCGAACAAAGAAGAATCTGTCCCTCAAAAATGTTTTTGGTCTGGACAGTAAAGGAGTGGTATTTATAAATGAGTTTCTTCCTGCAGCACTCTACAAGCTTCTACGCCTCACCAAAACTCGAGCTTCTGAATGCAATTATAAATATGTATGGGTTCGCTCTGGCAAGATTCATGTGCGTAAAGGAGATGGGCAAGCGCCAGTTATCATTACCGATGAAACTGACTTACAAAAATTAGTTTGACTACCACAGTCAAATCCCGTTCTATCGCATCCTTCTCCATCTTCGTCACTTTTAAAGGTTGCACAATTCAATGCAAATTCTGTTCGAGGTCACATTGAACTTATTCAATCGACCATAATTGAACATAGCTACCACATAGTTTCGATAAGCGAAACATGGCTTCATTCATATGTTGCTGATGACCTAATAAGCATCAACGAATATTTTCTAATTCGCAACGATCGAGAAGGCAAAGAAGGGGGTGGAGTTGCTTGCTACATCCATAATTCCCTTAAAGCAAAAGTATTAGCGTCTTCTCCAAATCAGTTTTCCAATGCGCCAGAATATTTGATCGTCGAAATTACCAGCTCGAATACGAAGAAGCTTCTTTTTGCTTCAGTATATAGGCGACCAAAAGGTATTATGTTTGACGACTTCATTCAAGTATTATCTAATTTTACACATGTTTATGAGAATATAATTATTGCAGGTGATCTTAATTGCGACCTGAGTAGCATTAATTATGAATCGTCATACCTGCGCCAATTAGCTCTCTCGCTCTCATTTCATATTGTTGATTCTGCACCTACTCATCACCTAACCAACTCTGATTCATGGATTGATGTTTTCATTATTGACAATGAAGAAAAAGAACATTCCTTTGTCAAATCTGAGGCCCCTTTCATAGCAGGTCATGATCTTCTTGAACTCGTTTATTCTCTCGACGTCGAGCCTCCTGAAGACCGTATTATTTCACGGCGAGCGTACCGCAATTTTAATGAAACTATCAGGGGTACAAATTGAAAATGCGGGTTTGATAACAGATGGCGTTACTAACGCTATACGCATCAGGCAGTACTGTGACTATGTTCATGTCAAAGCTACGTCTTATAGCTTTAATTTTCAGTATGTGTCAATTTGTCGCAGTGTCAAATTCATAGTTTTTTTGAGCTCTCAATATGTCGAGTTTCGTGCCAACATAACAGCATTTGCGGGAAGTTTTAATTTACTTCTTTAATTTGAAGAAAAGTGCTGCTGAAGCACATCGATTGGTCTCCGAGGCTTATCCGAGTCATGTTCCATCGGTTTCAACGTGCGAGAGATGGTTTGTGCGGTTTAGAAGTGGTGATTTTGACGTTGAGGACAAAGAGCGGCCGGGCCAAGTGAAAAAGTTTGAGAATGCTGAATTGGAGGCAATACTCAATGAAGACTCGTGTCAAACTCAACAAGAGCTCGCAGATTCATTGGGAGTGACACAACAAGCCATTTCCCATCGTATAAAAGCCCTCGGAATGATCCAAAAGCAAGGACATTGGGTGCCGTATGAGCTGAAGCCGAGAGACGTCGAGCGCCGTTTTTTTGCATGCGAACTGCTGCTCGAACGGCAAAAACGGAAGGGTTTTTTGCATCGCATTGTCACTGGTGATGAAAAGTGGATCCATTACGATAACCCGAAGCGCAAAAAATCATATGGTTACCCCGGCCATGCATCATCATCGACGGCCAAACCAAATATTCACGGCGCCAAGCTCATGCTCTGTATTTGGTGGGACCAGCTGGGTGTGGTGTATTATGAGCTATTGAAATCGAACGAAACCATCACAGGAGCACTATACCGAACTCAATTGATGCGTTTGAGCCGCGCACTCAAAGAAAAACGGCCACAATACGAGCAAAGACACGACAAAGTAATTTTGCAACATGACAACGCTCGGCCACATGTTGCAGCGCCGGTCAAAACATACCTACAAACGCTGAAATGGGAAGTCTTACCCCACCCGCCGTATAGCCCAGATATTGCTCCTTCCGATTACCACCTTTTCCGATCGATGACACATGGCCTAGCTGACCAGCGCTTCCATTCTTACGAAGAAGCCCAAAAATGGGTCGATGACTGGATAGCAGCCAAGCCGGCCGAATTTTTTCGCGACG